>PVKC010018977.1:0-19373 GCA_004027635.1 Crocidura indochinensis
AAAAAAAAGCACAAAATAATCATTTTATCCACATATATATTGATTGATTGATTTTTTTTTACTTCTTTATTTTGATGTAGATATTGAAGTTGATGTCTCCAATTTTATTTTATTTTATTTTTGCACTCTGACATTGTTTGATTTCAGGACCAAGACTATTGTGTGGTGCTTGTCTTTATTGCTGTAGAGCTCACTGTATATTTAATTTGATATTTCTTTCTGTATTGTATGGTGTTTCAATTACCTTTTTCATGTCCTCTCTCAAACTGAGGTTGAAAGTCTCTAGAAGGATTCAGCCCATTTTCAGCTTATTTGATTTTTTTACCCCATTCTATTGCTTTTCTTTCCTTCAAACAATACCACATAACTCGAACTATCTAGCTCTGTCTATCAAATAGAGGGGGAAACAAGGGAGGGTACCAGAACCAAACAGATGTATGATCACTAATATTAGTAAACTAGACAAAGAGGGAACCACTTACTCTAGCAGCCTGAGGGGTGATAGTGGGGGATATGGGCCCCAGGAAGGGAAAGAGCAAGTGGGGGAGGACAAATTTGGTGATGGGTATTCCCCTGATTCAACGTTAATATGTACCTAAAATACTATTGTGAAAGATATGTAAGCCAATATGATCAAAATAAAAATTTTAAAAAAGAATACCTTTAGAAGTTCACAAGTTGAGAAATAGTACTAACATATAAAAGGAGTAAAAATTAAAATTAGAGATATTTTAACCAAGAGTTAAGGTCCCTTTCAGTTTCCTGATTCCTTTAAATCCAAGAACCTCGTTCTGACGCCCTGAGTAAATTCTCTTATATGCATAGTTATGCAATATTGTCCAAGTAGAGTCTCCTGATAAATAAAATACTTTACAATAAAAAAAAGGACCTGAATTCTAGTCCTGCTTCTTAACTAATGCAACCAACTCCAAATAAGAAAAGAACAACAACACACAACAGGAAAAAAACCTATTTTTCCAACAATACTATTTGGATCAAGTTGTAAATGGGATAAAACATTATAAGAAAAATGACAAAGGAGATAGTACAGAGTTGAGGCACTTCCTTTGCATGCAGACAATTCTACCCTATTTCAATCCTTGGCACTATTTATGGTCCCCTGAGCACTGAAAGTGATCCCTCAGTGCAGAGCCAGGAGTAGTTCCTTGTTACCACTGTGCTGTGGCACAAATCCAACAGGAGGGGAGAATACAACAAAAATTAAAACCACGATACTTCATACATAGTAAACTCTCAGTAAACATTTGCTATCATTATTGTTCTTGATTTTTATCTCTTCCAAACATATGCTAGAGTGTCCAGGGGTCAATGGTTATTTGGCTGCTGTTTTAAGATCTGAGTCATAAGAGACTTGACTCTAATTTAGCTATATTTCCTAAATTAACCATCTTATGTAATTAGCAGCTTCTGATTTGTGTGTCTGGGTTTCTTTTTTTCCACCATAATTATCTTTTCTTTTCCTTCTTAAACAACATTACCACCCACATGGTTTTTCAAATTATAGCTTTCATAGCCTTAGCTTATAAATTGCTCAAGTGGCTATCTTTTGTTTCTAAATTGCAATACATTCACATGCACACAAAAATTCTTGAGGTGGTCAACTCTGTCCTTCCATCATTTCTGAAGTTCCTTTCGCTCCGGATAGCAAAAAGCAAAGAATCCATTTTTGGTTTTTTGGTTTTTTTTTTGTGTTTTGTGGGAATTTTTTGCCTTTGCCCAACAATGAAATCAGTTTATTTTCCTTCATGCCAAAAGCGATCAACTATCTTCAATCAAGGATGTGGTGCTGATAATGCACTACTTTCAAGCACCTTTCTTCAAAAAGTCCCCTGGTCTTTGAATTAAACATCATTCAACCAGATATCCTCCCAATCTACTGCTTTTCCACTATGAATGAATGTTGAGATCCACTAGGCATTTTGCCAGGGTTAGAGATCACTGCAGGTTTTATAATCTAAGATGTGGGAAACTTAGAAAATTATAGCTTGATCTAGCCATACCATAGCCTGCTAGATTGATCCTGGCAGGTTGAACATAAAAGGAAGCTTTCATATTAGAAATTTATGTTTAGGGACTAAAGTGCAGTGAATATACAGTATTTACCTTGCTTACAGTCAACCTAGATACATTCCCAAGCATCCCATATGTTCTGAACCTGACAGGAATAACTACTGTGCATATAGGCTGGAATAACTCCAGAGTACTGCCAGGTGTGGCCCAATAACCAAGAACATCCCCATTAAGTTTATATTTATCACACACAGAGAACCAACTTAGCAAGCACAAACTAAGACTGTCTTTCGCTTTGTTTGCATCATCCAATCCCTTCTCTGCTCCAGTCCAACATCTACGAAAACAAATGTCTTAATGCTGATATTTACCAAGAAAATGGATTTCACTTCAAATGAAAATCAGTGAGATTGCTGGTTCTTTCATCAATTGTATAGATACCCCACTGAGTAATAACTTTAATGGATGACACAGGAATGTTTTAGCAGATAGATTATCTAAAAACATTGCTATTGTCTAGTAGTGCACATTAACATAACTTTCTCAAGCTGTGGAATTAATGAAGAGCTAGAATGATTGCTGACTCCATATTTTGCTCAGATGGTCGAAAGAGAAGTTTCTACTAAGAAAAAAGAAAAAAATGTTTCTACTTACTTTTCTTTTCTCTTGTATAGTGGTTAGGTATTATAATTTAGAAGCTATTGTTTCTGTTTCACTGCACCCCCAAAATGCTATCTTTTCAACACTCCTCAACTGAAATTGATCATTATGAACATGAAAGCCTTCTTGTATATTTCAGTTACTGGAATCACAATTCTTCCTGAAATTGGGAAATTTTAAGCTTTCATTTATAATAAATTAAAATGCTTCATTAATACTTTTACTATGATTTTAGCATAGTATTCAATGTAGAGTAAGGATGTTTCATTTAATAAGAACACATTTCTCTTAGAAGAATCATGTGTTTTTCTTCATTGTCTCAATTGATGCATCTGAGGGTTGTATGTGTGTGTGTGTGTGTGTGTTTCACTTTATTGAGATGATTGTAAATTACAAATCTTTCACATTTGTATTTCAGGCATATAGAGATAGTGAATTATGGCCATTCCCACCACTAGTATTGACCTCCCTTCAGCAGAAGCATTTGAGAAGGTCCATCCTAATGTTAAATAGTATGTCCCAAAACAATGAGGAAAACTGTAATCATCTTTGATTCCCAAACTCATTTGCTTTATCACTGAGTCAAACTTGTTAAAAAGAAAAAATTAAATTAAATATAGATGTAGAGTTATGTCTTGGGAGCAATTAAGAAGATGCATCAGTGGTTTCCTCTTCAAGCCTGTATTCTTCCTTGGACTTTTCTCTCGCTTGCTTGTCTCCATGTCTTTTTGCTTGTTTGCTCTTTCTCCTCCCCGAGTCTTACATCTTTCTATGTAAGTTTTAATAAAAAAGTATCTGGCTTCAGGTTTAGTAGCTGATTGATCGCATTGATGCTTTTCAGGAGCATGGTGGGGCAAATACCTGCCTTACTCAAGCCTTGGCAGCATCTCACACACACATAACCAATGGCCTAGCTTCACTGCATCCACTGATCTCTGTAGGTAAGTGTCTTCAAGCCACAAAAAAATCCAGGCATGGCAATTTTATGGCTGAGATCTCTGGGGACTCTTTGGAGTCAGGGAAAGCCACCTTCCCTCTCTCCACCCACTCACACTTTTGTTTCTCCAGAAGTCCTGACAGCCATAGTCAGGGTCCACAGTTGCCACCATATAAGCTCATCAGTTCAAATCCACAGATCCTTGAAGTCCTGAACCTTCATATGTTTAGTGACATATGACATCTCAGTAGAAATTCATTAAATTACATGCAAACTTTTCATAAAAGCCACCTAAGCTCAACAAACAAAACCAAGAACAGAAAGCCCAGCTAGCAACAAATAGCTTAGTAAACCTTCAGACACTGACATAATGACCCCATTAAAAGATTTTCACAAATATTAATGGAGATATTTTTTCAACAATTCCATTACCATTTTGTTGTAACAGGTATTATTAAGTAATTTATTTGTACAAGCCAAAGGGCAGGTTTGGGGGAGGTAGAAAAACTTCAGGCAACAATGGAGGGAATGTTACAGTAGTGATATGATTGGTATTGAAACACTGATGCCAGAAATAACTGTATTATGAACAACTTTGTAAACCACAGTGTTTAAAATAAAGAGATTTATATCTGACTTCAACAGAAAGGAAACAAAAACATCCACATATATTTCTAAGATCTATACACAGAAGAGAGAATGTGAATAAAAAAAGGATAATGGAAATATGATGGAATGAAATCAGACAAGGATGAAGTCTATCTGTATCAATGACCCCCATCCCTTCCCGTGTGAAAAATAACCATGCCTAGACAGAATAAAGGACTCTTTGTTTCCAAATGCAAAAGACAAAGCATCAAGCATCTGAAACTGAGTGTTGTAGCTGCCACTGTCTTCCTATTTCCTGCTTGAGGGTCCAATTAAAATAGAAAAAGCCTAGAGTTTGTGTTTTCCGTTACCAATCGCTATATATTATTCACTTTGATTTCTCTAGGTATAAAGACAGTTGGGCTTGAGGGAGGGAAGAGGCAGAGACCAGTGATTGCCATCTGCTCAGATCATAAGAGCAGCCTGTCAACATAGCACTTAATAAAGTCATTCATTCCCAAGAAAGCAGTTCAGCTATGGGGGCTTCTGGTTATTGAACCTGTGCACAGACTGCTTGGACAAAGCTTCATTAAAGCCTTTTACATGCTTAAGCAGTATCACAGTCCCCGTTTTTGGTTTTGTTGGTTTCTTTTTTTTGTCCTCAAGACATCAAGAATCTCTAATGTTCAACGCAAATGATTCTACCATGCAGCTGCAGACATTAAAGTCTCTATATGCTAAATGACTCCTCGTATAAATCAATAATTGTGTCATTCAATCAACCATAAAGTGCTAATCAAGAGAAAGATAGTGTCAGGATATGGATTACCTTTTGTATTATATGCCAGTATCCTCTCAACAACTCAATATCGGCTTTATTGATAGTTGTATTGAAAGTGTCACATTGACAATTTTCAGATAAAAACATGGTGTTCCAAAACTTTCTCAAAGGCCCAAAGAAGACTCAGAAGAGTAAGGAGTGGCATGGCCTGGATTTTAATGTGAAATATTTCATTCCCATGCCAGCAACTTTTCCTGTTTTATGACTTCCTCATCTTGATTATTTTTCAAATTGTCTTTAGCAACAAATATAATACTGAATGATAGGTGACATATAGGTCATTCCAAAAAAGTACCATTTTGACATAAGGATTATCAATTGTAGTAAATTGTAAAGGATCAGATACAAGGAAAGCCCTTGCCCTCTTTGTATTTTCTCCCCAAAACACATAAATTATAAATGTGTTTTCTACCTTCTCTCCCAGAAAGAATAGCAATGAATCACCAAGACAACTTCAGATCTTTTTACCTGACAGATGACACCAGAGAAGGAATCTGTAAAACTAACTAACTAGCCTTTAATTTCCTTTAGTTTCTTCCTATATTTTACCTTACACAGTTTGTTGCCCTCAATAAACAAACCATTTCCCTCATTTAGTCAATTCTCATAAATTTCTTATTTTTGTTAAAATAACATGCCATGTTTAAATAACCCTTTTGAGTCACTTATTTCAAAATTTCCCCCAAATTATGTGCACTACAAGGTCGTTTTACTCTTAATTTCTATCAGATTTTCTTCATCGTAAGCAAGAAACCAAAGAGAGAAAGAGGATGAAGACATTATTTTTCCAGTGCATTGATATAATTTATATCAATAATATGAAAACTATCTCCCAGATATATTTTCTGGTATTGGCTTTCTAGTGAAATAAGAATATCAATAGCTTTAGGTCTTCAAAATGCTTATAATTCTCTTTTTAATTGGCCCATGATAGTCAATACCAATACTAATTGCCAAAAATTAATACCCCTAATTATTTTTTCCATATCTTCTTCATATCACCAAGCTCAGAATTTCTTCATATCTCTCTAGAACAAGTTAGTTCAATTCCCCTATTCTTTCATAATCTGAAGAATAAGAATATCCTGAAATGGAAGAATACATTTTTGGAAGAATACATTTTTAATGTCTTTGAGAGCCACCATCTGATTCTCCTTGACAATAGACACTCTCTTTGTACCTTTTGTTTTATGAGTTTATGATAATCTTATTATATTAAAATTATCAAATCTATGTATTTTACTTCTCTATCTTTTCTGTTCAGGTGAGAAGTGATAGTTGTGAAGCTGCAATAATCTAAATGCCTGAGCCAGGGCTCCCTTTCTTTCAAATTACTTACATGTGTTCCAAACTGTGAGTGAGCTGGTGCTGAGTGTGTCTTGGATTTCTTTGTATACTTAGTCCCTATGCTCCATGCAACTGACTTGTGGGTAATGTGGTGTGAAGCTCACTTTTCCAGTTGCAGTCCTCTTCTCAAGTCCAGCCTTAGTCAGTGGTGAGTGAATGTCATCACCTATTGATTGATTTTTGATCCTAAAATGCCACAAAGCATTCATCTCAGAACTGGTCTAAAGAGGTCACCACCAGCATTTCAAAAAAGAAAAAGAAAAGAAAAAAGGAAAAGAAAAGAAAAACCCTACCGGCAGTATGCTTCATCCATCAATACATGCAATATTTTCCTTCAAATTCTGAAATAAAGCCAACTTCTTCCCAAACCTCAAGCAAGTTCAGCAGCGTGAATAATATTAGTGATTCTCCTCTCCAATTAGCTCAGCTTCATGCAGTTTTTGCAATGATTTAGATTTTTATGCATTAATACCTTTGGTGGTTTCATTGGTAGCAAACAAAAAGATGAAAATCAAGGGGGTTGTAATTGACTCTTGCATTCATATATTTCAGTCAAATGCAGATGATATGGGGGCATGATTCAGAAGAAACAATAGATACAAACTGTTTAAATCACCAAAAGTATTCACTGTTCCTGAAACTCAATCAACTCTTATGAAAAATATGTACAACTGGAACAGTGGTAATATGGACTAAGGCGTATCTCTCTATGGAATAGGATTAGTAAACAAATCAAAAATATATAAATCAAAATAGATCTAAGTATAAAATGGGAATACAACAATTGTTTATTAATTATATATCATTGTGAACAAAAGTACTATTCTAGGATTTACTTGTCATTTATACTAATAACTTTAGAATATGTATGAAGAAAACCAAGCTGAAGGAAGAAAGGAAGGAAAGAATTCTGCTCCTCTCCAAAAATGATTTTCAATGTGGTATAAAATGTTGATTTGTGATAGAAAGAAATTAAGATAACTTTTGGTTTTAAAATGGTGATAAGTCATCAGGGGGTAGACCAAGTAGTGTATAGACCAAATGATATCTAACTTGTGCAGAGCCCTGAGTTCAATCGCTGAAACCACACATGCACCCTCAGCATCTCCACCTAAACACAGATTGACAACATGCCTGAGTTCTTCCAGGACTAGTCCCTTTAAAAAAGTTTTAGTCACACACAAAAAAAAGTTTTAATCATAAAATCTGACATGAAAACACATTTTTTTTTTGCTTTTGTTTTTTGGGCCACATTCGATAACACTCAGGGGTTACTCCTGGCTATACGCTCAGAAATTGCTCCTGGCTCAGGGGACCATATGGGATGCCTGGGATTGAACCTGGGTCCGCCGCATGCAAGGCAAACACCCTACTCCTGCACTATCACTATGGCCCCAACACATTTACATTTTTATTTTCCCTGAAGCACATAAAGAAATATTTGCTCAGCAATCTTTTCTGGATGGACAAGAGATTTTCTTTGAAATACTTTACAATTATTAAACCCTTAGCTCACCATTTTTCACATAAAATCACATGTATGACAACATCAAACATCCAAACAAAAGAAAAAACTTTTAGCAACTAAAGTGAAATCTGAATGTAAATTATTTCTTTTCTAAGTCTTTTATTAATTTTACATGTTTATTTGTTTGGGGTTAGAATCACCACTGGTGGTATCTGGGTACTATTCTTAACTCAGTGTTCCCAGCAGTGTTGAAGACTCATATGCTGCCATTGATTGAAACTGAGTTGCCCATAAGCAAAGTATGTGCTCAGTCCTTTAAGATGTTGTTCTAATCTTCTCCAGTCTTTTTATTTTACACTCTTAATTTTATTCTTTTAAAAATAATACTTTTTATTGTCTAGAAATCTCATTGTTTAAAGCTCCACAAAAGATATAATTCTCTCATTTCCCTATCTTCTTCCTCTTCTTCTATACCACTGATATAAAGAACATCATCACACTTGGTTAATACTTAAACCAAATATCCATACAATGTTCTGTGTAAGTATTCCTCTCTACTTGCAAACTTTCACTCAATCTATAGCCTTCTATAGTTTTAGGTAGCCCTGTAGCCCACTTACCACTTATGATCCATCATTACTAGCTTTTCTACAAACTATTAAGGAAAGATTTGAGATTGAAAGATAAAACCACCATATCATGAACAATTGTCATTGGTATTGTTGACCCAGCTGGCCTTTGTCCCTTGTGACTGTCTCCTGTCTTTTTAAAATACCTGGCTTTTTTTTTTCTTTTTTCTTTCCTAAACAGTTTACATTTATCAAGTCTTCAAAAAGCAGAATATTTAACTTTGTTTCAAGGAAATAAATACTCATATAACTTATGGGGAAAATGTTTGAATGTTAGAAGAGAAGTGAATTAGAAGAGCCCTGAATTCTCATTTGACCTAATATGTTTTTAATTTCATAATTGAAAATATTGAGATTCTGAAAAATGAAATAAGTTTCACAAGATTGCCAAGAGTGTCATAAATTATAGGTGACTTAACATTATCTCATGTATATTTTTAAGGAAAATGAAATACAATATGACTTTATTTTTCTGGATTTGTGTAAGGGTAGACTATGTGTTAAAATTACTGTAGAAAATCAGGTAATTTATATTGGCTTAGCTAAAGTCTATTGGGTTTTGTGAGTTAGCTCTCCTACTAGCCTGGCTTGGATTGGTCACTAAACTAGAAATTTGAATTAAGTTTGATTAAGGATTAATTAAGTTTATTAAAGATAAATAAAAGCAGTATGCAGATTGATATTTGAGGTATTCACTAGCCTTTCAACCACTGATTGACTATTAATAAATTCTAGTTAATAAACATTAATTGTTTTTACATTTACTAAAACTTTCTGAGATTATATTAAGGAATATTAGATAATGAACTACATGTGTCTAATACTATGTTTTCCACTAGGAAAAAGGAATGTTTCGATAGTTAAGAACAGAAGCCCATAACAGTAGGTTATAAGGTAGGTTATAAGATAGCTAGTAATATTAGTAGTTGGTTATTTTGGGGTTTTATTCCTTGTCTACTAGAATTGTCAGCATAAAGGCAACTATAACTGTGATCTATTTTTACATTTTAATTTTTTAGCACTTGGTATTATTGCAAAATTGAAGACCTGTGACAGGAAAACAAATAGAAAAGAGAATAAAATTAAATAACACTCACTATCTTGGATTCTTTGCTGGCCACACTAGAATTTCTTTTTTTTTCTTTTTTTTTTGGTTTTTGGGTCACACCTGGCAGTGCTCAGGGGTTACTCCTGGCTCCATGCTCAGAAATTGCTCCTGGCAGGCACGAGGGACCATATGGGGCACCGGGATTCGAACGATGACCTTTTGCATGAAAGGCAAACGTCTTACCTCCATGCTATCTCCCGGGCCCCACTAGAATTTCTTTTTATTTACTACCTTGACAATTCATCATAAACAATATCAAGGACTCTCTACTTTTATTTATAAAGAGCCATGCAGTGATGTGCAAACCATTTGACCTCTCTGGTTTCAAGCATAATGGAGATTTGTCTTAGATGACTTTGAAACTCTTATTACTACAGATCCCTGGACAATAGATTGGAATCTAGAAATATGTGTTACAAAACTTGAGTGAGATATATGTGTATATAAATATAGACATATTTATAAAATGAATGAAATCTTATATATCACTGAGGAAATTTTTTCTACTATACTAAGAAGTTTCTCTGTGATGTCAGGGACTTAGGAATAACATAGACATTCTCATTGCTTTGATTTCAATCAAAACTAAACTTAGACTGAAATCTGTTTTTGACGTGTTGCAAAACAAGCTATCAAAATCCAAAAAATCCTATAACTAGGGTGATGTTATTTAAAATATACCAGAGAATTAACTGTCAGAAAGATAATGTTTTTTTAAATTATAAATATGCTTGTATCTATATACACATTTGTATATCTACATATATACTGAGCTGTACTGTAGTTGTATATTTTATTGTTAGTTTCATTTCTAAGTTCTGTTGATATTGATTTATTTACTACAATGCCCTTTGGGAGAACATGTAATGACATAGGCAAAATTAGTCCATTAGCTTCACTTGGTGATTTTATTTTGGTCATATAATAGAAGACTTGTAAATGACTATTTCTGATCTAGCTTTGGGAATTTGATTCAAAGAAAATGATTTATTCATAAGAATATTCAATATGGCATTGTGAAAACTTAAAATAACCCAAGTTTTCAAAAATAGTGCTAATAATTTCACCCCAAAATGATGAAGTTAATGATCTCCAGAATGCCTGAGATCCTGAGCAGCGATTTCTTAGTATTGTGTATTGCCTCCTACCACCTAAACCATGGAAATGGAGTGGAATGGCCTTTTGTGGTCTTTCTCCAAAGTTTCTATTTGGTTAGTATAAAGATTATGGTTAAAAAAAAATGTTGTGAATCATCAAGACCCAAAGTTTCCTCCTTAGATAGCACAGAACTGATGGCTCTCAATCTTCTTGTCTAGCCAAATAGTAATCAAACCTCTCCACTTTTTCTTCACAGCTCTTACTACACAAAACACCTTGTTTCTATTGATAACTTTTCTTAATAGGTCAGTTGCCAAAGCAAACTGTTCCCATTTCCCACAAGGGAAATTAATATCACCTCTGCTCACAATGTTAACTTACCTCTTTGGGTGTTGATAGGTACAAAGACACTATCACATTGGCTTGACCCATCCAGTCTATTTCCCAAAGGTCTTTGTAAGACCTTGTAAATCTGAGCTCAGCTGTGGTTTATTGAGGGCAGGGGAAGAAGAGGGAAATCCCTGGATTTTCTCATAAAACAAAGTGGAAAGTTTTTCTTAGCTCTGTCTTCTATCTTGCTCCTAGAACAAGACTAAGTATGCCTTTGAGGAGATGACATAAAATGTCTACCTCATGAAGACCTATTCCAGAGTTCAAGTCCTGAGCAATCATATTCTCTAGACATTGTCCCTGAGGAGGCTAAAATAAATATTGTGCATGGCACCCAAAGTAATTTGTAACGCCCAGTAATCATTTCAAGTAATGGGAAAGTAATGGAGGAAGCTCTGGAACCCAGCCACTAAAAGCCATCTTTCCAGGCTAACATGTGCGAATGGGTTGGCTGGCTTTGCTGCTTTTAAAGCACAGTAATTTAGATGATTGTTTAAATCTTTTTAACTGCATCAGTATTTAAACTAAATTTGTATGTCTGAAGACCAGAGAACCTATAACAAATCTCATGAAAACTTACTGCTAATTTATTAAGTAAGAAGTAATAGCTTTAGTGACCATAATAATTCAGAGCACAAGAGAGTCTGAGAATATACCTCAGAGATCACCAGAAGCCTGGAGCAATATTTAAATAGCTATTCTTACTGTAGTAAGTTAAAAAAAAAAGCCTTTCCCTAAAGCAACTGATTCAACTTCCTTCAAGATGTCAATGGACTAGCCCACCAATCTGTTTTTGTTTTGTTTTGTTTGGGAGCCATACCAGGCTGGTGGTCAGGGCTGTCTTCTGATTCTGTGCTCAGGAGATTCCTAGTGGTGCTCAGGAGAACATATGGGATGCCCAGGATCAAGCCCCATCAGCTGTGGGCAAGGCAAATGCCTTGTTACCTACTATACTATCACTCTGGCCTCATATTCTGCTCATCTTTTTGAAGATCTCCTTATATTACAATATATTTGCTCTTGTACTTCTGCATTCAAAGTCGGTTAAGCCCTCTGGGTTAGATAGAATCTGTAGCATAACCCAAAATGCCACTCAATAAAAGCCCATCACCAGAAAATCTTCCTGTTTACTCTGTTTGATTCCCAAAACCCCCCAAAAAGCACCACTGTCCATATGGAGAGGTGTTTTATAACACTTCGCTGCTTATTACTTCTTCCCGTTGTTAAAGTATGTAAGCATCCAAAAGGGATGATTTCTTGGCTGCAATCGCTCATTGGAAATGCACTTCATAATTAACAACTTTGAAAGCAAAGAGGTAAATTTTGTCACATGCATTATTAAAGCAGAGTGAGGTCCCCCAGGACCAAATTAGGCGCCTGATTAAAAATGTCCATGTTAAAAGAAACAAGTAGATAGGGAATTGTGCTCTCAGCAATCCCAAATTAACGCACTGATTGAAGTGCCTATTCAAGCCATGTGGAAAGACACAGGTCTTGGGACTGACTTAGTGAATGAGGACTTCAGTTCCCTCAACTTGGAGGCAAGTCAGCCAGGATCAAGCTTCAACAGGGTAAGTTGAAAGTGACTTCATTAAAACTCAGATGAGAAGCCTGTAGGCAGGTAACCGCAGTACAGTGATAAAAAGCAATAATCAAGAAGTCATTCATTTTTTTCAACAATCAATTAGACTTTCAAGGACTGTTCTAGATGTAACTTTTAGGCTTCTGCCTTTTTAGTTGACTAGTTTTCCCTATTACTTATAATCTTGGCCAAGAATCTAACCACTTCCATCCACACCTCTGTTTCTTTTGTGCAAACACAGAGGTGTAAAAAGAAAGGCTTGATTGTAATCAGAACTGGGTCATGATTTGAGGAAAGGGAGGGAAGTTAAAAGTCTACACTTTGACTTGGTTGTGGAATACAATATATTTTCATGTAAGGTCACTCAGAATTGATTTTGTAAAGACTTTTTTAAACTCAAACTCTCAACCAAAGTTTAGAATTATTTACAATAATCTCTGAAGAGCTACAGAGTCAGCGACAGAAAGCCAATTTGCAGTACAGCAGATAAGATGGTAACTGTAGGGTAAGAAAAAATCCTAAAACCCTGATGTCCAAAAGAGTTGAGGACTCAAAACAGCCTCTTAACTTACTGGTGATTGTGGCAGGGCAGATAGGTTTTAATGAGCTTGGCAAAGCTGTCCAGTGGCACTCTGCCTGGAGTAAGTGCTGTGCATCCAGAATCTAGAGATGGTCCTTTGTTGAAATACGCTCAACTCTTTCAAGTTAGTTTTGCCCCTTTTGATTTTCTCCCTAAAGTGGTGTGTTGCATTGATCAAAACTTTTTTCCCCAAGTGAAATCGGCTACCAAGCATATACATAAAGTAAAATTCACTTAATTTGCATTTTGCTGTTTTTGCGACGTTTGGGGCTCACTACTGAAGGTACCTGGGGAATCATGCAGTGATGAGAACTGGACTCAGCCACCTCTTGAGCCCATCAATTAAAATGTTTTTAATCAGAAAAGGAAACTGTGCACATGTCATAATCCCAGAGACTATTTTAAGGAGCATACGGACTGTGGTCAAATTCTAATTGTTGTGGGACTAGCCATTATTCCTACTCTATTAAAAAGTCTCCAGGGTCAAAGTATCATAAATATCTTCTTTATATTAAAATTTCATTTTTCTAGAAGGTAAGAAGCAACCTATGTTTATATCTAAAAAATTCAAATTGAAGAGAAGAAGTACAATGGCAAATTTTGGGGGGTTCTACTGATATGAGTTTGTGATTTTTATTTTTTGTTATATTAAAGTAGCATATTTCATTCATTTAATGCATATATTGGGCTGTGCTGCTTGTATTACTGGAATGAACCTCACTTGGTCTACTATAAGATTTTTTTTGTTTTGTTTTTTTGTTTTTGGGCAGTGCTCAGGGGTTACTCCTGGCTCCATGCTCAGAAATTGCTCCTGGCAGGCACGGGGGACCATATGGGGCACCGGGATTCGAACCGATAACCTTTTGCATGAAAGGCAAATGCCTTACCTCCATGCTATCTCCCGGGCCCCTACTATAAGATTTTTTGATATACACATATGTTTAATTCACCAGTATTATATTGAAATTTTTCATATATGTTTAATTGTAATATTATCTATGCTTCTTGTGTTTAAAAATAAAATAGTAAAATATAAAAAAAGTGACCTTGGATCTTCCAATCTCATGAGTGAATGAAAGTCTTTAGATTGCCTAGTCCTTGCCAACACTAACATTGTTTTGTAAAGTTTGTTGTACAGTTGCTACCTAGTCATTGAAGGTTGTATAATTCACACAGAAATAAGGAATAACAGATAAGGAAAAGCAATATCACACATCTTGGATCTTAAAATGTTAGCCAACAAGTCTATTTCCTTGGTTTATTGCCTTCTTGGATGAAAACACCTAACACTAACATTTCCATAGCATTCAAGAAATAAGAACATTTTTAAATGGCCCAAACTCTAAAGAATGGTTGAGAAATAAGAAGATTTTAAAAATGAAAAGAAAGCAGGCAGAGCAATTTCTAGCAAGTAGACCATTTGTCTTTTATGGAACCAACCTGGGTTTGATCATTGGTTTCCCATATATACCACAGAGCACTTTCACGAGAAATTCCTGAGTACAGAGGAAGGAGTAACCCTGCATATTGCCAGGTATGAGCATTGCCAGGCATAGCCCCTCCAAAAGAAAAAAAGACAAACAGAAAAGAAAATTAACTGGGGGATAGTCTAAAGGTCTAGGAAACATGCTTTGCTTGCTTTAGATTTTTGGCACCATAAGTCCCCGGGAGCAATTCCCAACAGCACACTAACTGTAAACCCTGAGCACTATTGAATATAAGTCCAAAATTTAAAAACATAATTTATTAAGGTGGTGACTAAAAGGCAAGGATGATGATTCTCTAAAGAAGTGATTTCTCTATATATAGTTTCTGAAAACTATAGATTCTGAAAACTGATTAGTTTGTGATTCTGACTATAGTTTGTGATTCTGAAATTGTTTTCTTAAAGTTATTTCAAGGTATGACAAATTTAAAGCTATAGTTTTACCTTTACATGACAATTTAAGTTTTGCAAAATCCTTGATTATATAGGAAAACTTGATACGGTATGCGAGATTTTAGTGACATGTAACAGACAAGTAAAAATCATACTTAATTATAATGAAGTAAGTTTAATTGCATTTCTTCTAGGGACTGTTTGGAATGTTCCATATTGGTAAATATTTTCCCCATTCTTGAACCCAGGTTTTATCCATATAATAAAAAGACCTACTGTTTAGATGGAGGAGGAAGAACTGGAGCAGGAGGGCAAATGGAAAGAGAAAGACAGGAAAAAGTGAAGTAGTTGATAAAAGGTTTTAGAAATGAAAAAATGGTGAAAAATTCAGTGAAAAGATTTGTGCTGGCTCTTGAATAAGTCAGTAGTTCTCTCTAAACCTCAATGGTTCATTTCTTGAATGCTAAATGACTAATGATTATTAATAGTGTTTACCGCCCTTTCCAACTCAAACATATTTTAAATGACTAGAAAAGAGTTAAGATCTGAACAAACAAAAGGGAATGTAAAGTAATTGCAAGTCCCAAATTGCTATCTTTTTAAGCTCAAGAAAAAAAATGTGGTGGGAGAGGGGCTGGGGATGGGGTGAGGAAAGGGGAGTTAATTGACTTTTACTTGTTTTTAAATCAGCTGTTAGCATCCTTTGTTCTCTCCAGCTTGTCAGCTAAGGGGGGGACACACTTTACCCTTAGCATCCCTCCTAAAGTCTGAATTCACAATATGTCAGAAGATCATCAAAGTTGCCTTATTTCTTTCTCTGAGGGCTCAGAAACAATTATTGAAATGTTTGCCACTTACAGGAACTGAAAAGGGCTCTGGAAGAGTTAAGGGACTTGTATATAAAGCTTCTGTCAATGGCCCTAGATGGAAGGGTGATAGGAGTCATTGAAATGTAGATAGCAGAGAGAGAACATTTACAAAGCACTTAGAGAGTCTAAGATGAAAAGAATTATATTAGTGCCAACGAGCATTATTCCATAAAAATTCCCTTTGTGACTGATGAGAAGGAGCTCAAATCTTCAAATAAAACATTTAATTCACACCTGACAGCAATTTTCAGAGTATGGAACAAGCAAAGCTAGTAATTCCATTCTTTGCCCAGGGAAAAACTGTGCAGAATGGAGTGGCAATAAAATAAATGTCTGTGGTGCTTGAAAAAAAAGAAAAACTAAAGAGAAAGGCCCTCTGGCAAAAAGAGAGTAAACCCTGTATGCCAGTCCAAATTCCTCTAGCTTTCAATTAGCAGGTTAAGGGATTACAGTGCTCATGTTATTTCTGCACTGTGACACTCTCGCACTCACACACAGTTGACCTTTGGCATTTGTGGTTTCAACATCTGTGTCCTTCATTCACAAGCCACTTCCGAAGGTCTTTGACTTGAAGGTGTCATTTTGCTGAAATACCAATGCCATAAATAAAGGCTGGGGTAAAGAGGTTTTGGAAACAAGCCAATTAATCATTAAATGCAATGACTACTTCAGACTAGAATTAGATTAATATAACACTGCTCTCCCCCCCCCAAAAAAAAATAAAGATTCTCCCAGTCATGAAAGAGTAATAATGATAATTTTCTCATGATATTAAATAGATTTGCACCATTCTCTACTATGTTTCTTTTGTATTTATTCATCCCCATCACCACCCCAGCAAGGGGGAAGAACTATCAATAAACATGGAATAGTTAATCTTGCCTTTTTCTGGACCTACAGGTTAAGACTGGGCCCGATAATAACAACCCCAGTGGCACCAGACGTAATTGGTTGAACACAGAGGCAAAAGCAGATAAATTATCAGAGTATCTTTGGATTGGCAGTAAACAGGATTCAAGAACAGTATTTAACTAGATGGTTTTCTCCTAGAATTAAACCAGCCTACCTGGCCATTGCAGAGCAGAGCAGTCTACAGTAATACATTCTTGCTTCCATGAACTTAGGCAGCAGGTGTGCCTACAAATCAGGATGCTTTGAGAAGAGAGCAGGTGCATAGCATTAAATTCTATAAACTTTACCTGCCATCATAATCAATGATGCCTCCCACTTCCAGGAGAAAGAGTAAGTGAATGGGCTAAAATATGGCTACAAAATACTTCACGGGGGAACATAAGGCTATTTTACTAATTGAATTCAAGACTTCCATTGTGTTTCTAGAAGAACTCTTCAAGCAAAAGTTAATTATAATAGCACGACTAATAAATGTCTGAATAATATTCAAAATTAGTCAGGAGAATCCAGACTATACTGCAGTGCTAAACAAGCCTAGAACTTCAGGACATAAAATATTAAAAAAGGTTACATTTTAATCATTTTCTATGACCAATGCATATTGGCAATGATTAAAAGGCCAATCAAAGGACAGAGATGGAAAATGCAGATAGCAAAATGGTTTTCATAAAATATCTGACTTGGAAGTATGTGACTTCGAAGTGTTCAAGTATATTTCTCTGTGTGTTTCCTGTCTTGCATCTTTCATTGTAATAAAAAGTTAATGTTACATTTAGGGAAAAGGGAATAATTTGCTCACAAATCATCACATTGTAGACTGTTATGAATTCCCAAGGTAGTGATGGCATCAGTCCACTGGAACCAATGGAATTGTCATGCTGCCTGTTAGCTTGCAACAAGATCAAATCTCAAACCCTTTCCGTTTTGGACAAATATTAGACTTAAAGAATTTCAGAAGAAAGCTGTTAATGATTTTAAAATGTAAAATTTAAGGATAAGGGAAATAGGGCAGTGAACACATGTTCTGCATGTGTGAGATTCAAATTTGATTCCTGATATTATATATCATCTCCCCCTGACCACAGCATCACCTAGTGTAGACCTAGAGTTTCATGAACATCACAAGGTGTGGTTACTCTTGAACACCACAGGGATAGTTTGATGCTCTCCAGCACCATGAGGTGCATTTGTTAAGTTCTCAGAAACTGGCACCCAAAGGGCCACCATGGAGATAGTATAGATGCAAATGCAAGAGAATTTATTCCAGCATGCTGGGGTCTACCACCTCCTAAGAAATGGAGACCCCTAAAAGGTCTCTCAAACCATTACTAGAGGGTGCCTAGGGCTTCAGTCAAAGGATCAAGGGATTTCTGCCTCTGGGTAGTAGTTGATCTTTAAAATTATTGGTCCCACTACAAAGTTGCATCAGCCATACGGCGAGGAATGATTGTAGGATAAATGTCGCGAGGAATGATTGTAGGATAAATGTCATGTCAGACAAATGGCCATGGCAGGGTGCAGGCTCAGTAAAAGTTGATCATGTATCTCCAGATCTAGGGAGCGATGTTGATGCCAGGGTATGGATATCCTCTATGGTCTGTCCTTTACTTCTTAGTCTCTGATATCAGACCAGGAGGCCAGTTTCCTGGTATCTACCCAGAAGGTCTGTTTCCAAGAACTGACTGTTCTTTTGGGCCTAGTCTTTGTACCTTAAAACTTGAGCCTGTCATGGGTGTACTTAGGTCCTTTTCATAGCAAAGCTAAATCACAGAAGTCAAACACAGCTATTTCAAATGGCATGCATTAATACTTATATTCTGATGTTCCAAAAATAAAAGCTAGGTTACAGTTAATCCTAAATCAAACTTTAGAACCTAACACATTACTGTATTCTTGTGCCTTAGCATTCAGCTATTTAGCCCAATTGACCAAAAATTATTAGGAGTGGCCCATGACTCCTTAAATACCACTGAAAAAAAAAAAACCCAAAATCAGGACATTTAGAACAGGAAAGTATTTGGAGACCTTCAGGACCCTACTTGGCTCACTTAGCCTAACACAACTGGAAAATGAAAAACAATGCCAGAAAACTATCAGAGCAGGCCTTTGTTGTTGAGTCTGCCATAGCAGATTCTGGTTGTGCAGGTATAGTGGTGTTAACCAATAGGGTGAGGGAGTGTTGGAATTTACTAGCCTTTAGCAATAAATAAATATCTGTTTAATAGCTCATGCTCGATTCATACTTGATACTGTACTTTTCTTTTTTTTTCTTTTTTCTTTTGGTTTTTTTTTGGGGGGGTCACACCCGGCAGTGCTCAGGGGTTACTCCTGGCTCCATGCTCAGAAATTGCTCCTGGCAGGCACGGGGGACCATATGGGGCACCGGGATTCGAACCGATGACCTTTTGCCTGAAAGGCAAACGCCTTACCTCCATGCTATCTCCCGGGCCCCGA
>PVKC010018979.1:0-19344 GCA_004027635.1 Crocidura indochinensis
AGTAAGTGAGCACTGGTAAAGGGATGAGTATTCCAATATTGCATGACTGAGACTCAATCATGAGCAACTTTGTAATTATGTACCTCATAGTGACACCATGAAAAATATATTAATTAAAAAGGTTTTGCAGAGTTAAAGGATTTCAATAAAATTCTAGGAAAAAACAGATAGTTGTAAACCTTATACTTAGATATACAATCAAATAAAATAAATAATTATAAGTCTATGTACTCTTTAAATTTTCTCAAACTAATAATATATAGCTATAGCTGGTGAAATAGTACAAAGATCTATCCAACATGTGCAAGCAGTCACAACACTGACTCAAATCCTAGCAGTGTCTTTATTCTACTGTACACTTTCAGACATGGACTTTGGGCCAGTTATGGCCCAATCTATTTTCCCCCTCCCCAAAAAAGTAAAGAATAAAAATGGGAACTAGAAATTCAAACACAGTTGGGAAGATGGAGGCCTGTCTCTAGCAGTTTTCTGTAATTTTTTTTTAATACAGCCTTAACTTGGGTCACTGGAGAAAAAGAAAACTTGGGATGTTTTTTCCTTTTTTTTTTTCAGTAGCCGGAGGATAGCATGGAGCTAAGGCATTTGCCTTTTATGTAGAAGGCCATTGGTTCAAATCCCAGAACCCCATATGGTCTCCCGAGCTTGCCAGGAGAGATTTCTGAGCGTAGAGCCAGGAGGAACTCCTGAGTGCTGCCAGGTGTGATCCACCACCCCCCAAAAAACTAAAAGTTAAAAAAAAGGAAAAGAAAACATGGTTTTTAATGGGACTACTTAGGATGTGGGATAATGACAGGGATGCAAAGAAATGTGATGAAAATTATCATCTTGACTTCTGCATCACAGCAGGCCCACCTGCATATCTCAGACCCACTTCTTGCTCCTCCAACTTTTCAGGTGTGGGTAATCACCTGACTGACATAAGCAGCAACAATAACAGCTCTCCTAATCATACCCCACATTCCTAATTACATATCACCTGCCACTTGGTGAAGATGGGCAGGAAGTACAAAAAAAGCAATGCCAAGACCAATCCCTCAGACACTCCCAGGAAGATAACCACAAAGATTCATTCCCAGTATAATAAAGCCACAGAAAGCACAGTGGGAAAGACGCATAAAAGCCCACCCAGAACAATGCATAAAATAATAACACTACAGGCCCTGCTCATATCAAACATCTCTGTAAAATCTGAGAGCATGACTTTAATAATACCATATTAGTGAACTCAAAGAAATTATGGTACAAGGTAATCAGCAAATCACATGAAAGTATGAGTGGAAATGAAAAAAACTATAATAAGATGTGACAGAAATTAAGAGTATGTAAGTGATATTTAAAAAACTCAGTAGAAGGGCCAGGCAAAAGTATCAGAGCAGCAAAAGATTGAATTCTAATATTAATATATATCCTCTAGAAAACAATAGAAGATCAGGAAAAGGCTGATACTTCAGCCTATATGTTAAGTTCAGAAAAAGCAGTAGAAGGAGCACCCCCCCTTTTTTTTATTTTTGGGCCACACCCAGTGACGCTCAGGGGTTACTCCTGGCTATGCGCTCAGAAGTCGCTCCTGGCTTGGGAGACCATATGGGAAACCGGGGGATCGAACCGTGGTCCGTCCTAGGCTAGCGCAGGCAAGGCAGGCACTTTACCTCCAGTGCCACCACCCAGCCCCCAGAAGGAGCCTTAAAGTTTCTGAAGAATAGGAAGACAAATTCTATGAAGGGCCACTAGTTAACGAAATCATAGTTAAGAATATTCCAGAGTCAAGGAGTGCAGGCTCTGAGATTCAAGGGTCCCAAAGAGTCCTAATGAAAACAGAACCAATTAGAAAAATTCCAAATTATTATAGTGAGAACAATGAAAGTTAAAGATATAGCCAAGATATTTAAAACAGAAATATCAAGGAAATAACTTACATACAAATGAAAGGTCATAATAATCACATCAGACATAGTATAGGAGGCTCAGTGATTCTATAGTAGATTAAGAAACAGTTTAAAATGAATAAAAAATATTTCATCTCTAAGTTCCTTATAACACTACTCACTATAGCCAAAATCTGGAAACTAACCAAGTGTCCAAGAATAAATTAAAGAATAAATAGAATTGAATAAAGAATATATGTTGCATATGCACAATGCAGTATTACTTGGGTCATAAGGCAAGATCAAGTCTTGTTATTTGCTTTTAGATGGAGAGACCTAGAGAGTGTCTTTGCAAGTGTTGGGGAGAGAGACTGACACAGAATGATCCTCTCATATGCAGAATATAAAGAAACCTAACAGAGGAAAAATACATATCTGTAAACCTTCCCCCAACTTTCTGTTTCCCTATCCTCTTCTTTTGGAACGTAAAAGTCCACCTGGATTACAGGTCCTTGTCCTACAAACAAGGTATGACTAGAAAATAAAAAATGCTGGCTTTGGACTAGGAAAAGAGAAAAACATAGTATATAAGCAACACATGGCCAAATGAACACATGGCAGAGAGACTCATGGCAGAGAAAAGTCATGAAAATAAAGCGAGCTGACTCCAATGAATATCTTTTCTGACTACTTGTGTATTATTTCTCCGTCTCTACCCTGCTTCAATCAGACCTGTCAGCCGAAGGGGTTAGAAACGTGGTGCCTGGGGTGGCCTCATCCACCTCCTGAACTTTATTTTTTAATTTATGTTCTACAACTATCCAAAGACAATGGAAACACTCAACAGGAAACAGGACACTTGAGGAGGCTTGGGAATAGGATGGGGAGAGAGTAACCTCTATGGTGGAGGAAAGTGGTCCACGGGGAAGAGAAGTTGATATTGAAGGTGGTGAAGCATTATGTATTAAACCCTATCAGCAACAGTATTGTAAACCACAAGGCAATATATAATTATATATATAATATATATATTATATATGTGTATTTATATATATCCACCTCTTTTATATGCAGACTGCTAAGTGGGAGGCAAAAGGGGAAAGGTATTAGGGAAGGAAAGTGAACACTGATTACGAGACTGGTGTTATAACATAGTATAGTTAAACCCAATTATGAATAATTTCATGGTAACTAACTTAAAAATTTTTTTAAAGAAAGGTCTGTTTAGATTTACTTGGTAAAAGATTTATACTATTTCAAAATGATATTAACATTTCATTTATATTTATTGTTTTATGTCTATTCAAGTGTTTTTACATGTAGATTTTATTTCAAAGTTTTGCTATTAATATGGATGTCTAAACATTGTAATATATTTTCTTTTTTTCTTTTTGTTTTTTTGGGTCACACCCAACAGTGCTCAGGGCTCTATGCTCAGAAATCACTCCTGGCAGGCTCATGGGACCAAATGGGATGCCAGGATTCAATCCACTGTCCTTCCATATGCAAGGCAAACGCCCTACCTCCATGCTATCACTCCAGCCATAATATGTTTTTTAACATAAAGTCAACATTCTCTTTTTATGATAAAAAACACTATTATAACTTTATAGGCCTATTCAGGTTTTTTTTTCTTAAAAGTTGTTTAATTTCTCTCTTTACTCTTACTGAATTGATTATTTGTAGGATTTATTCATTACATGTAACTATTAATATATTAGCATAAATCATTCATATTATTTTAAAATCATTATATCTGACATAAAGATATACAGTTTTTGAAAAATGATCAATTTATCATTGATAAATTTATTGAATTTTTTTAAATTTCAGTTTGGTTTTAATCACCTATATGTGTGTAGGTGTTGCCACCACAACAATAAAGTTTTTTTGAGCCTCTCAGATGTGGGATATTACAAGAACACAGTAAAAGAATAATAAATGGACAAAGCCATTGGAACAGGAGATTTTTCTTTATAGAATTGAGCTTACTAGGGGGCTGGTGTGAGGGACTTAAGATGGGGAGTGGCAAAGAGAGCCCCTTGTGACATCAGTGGAACGACATTGGTGTTCTAGTGATGGCTGTGGTGGTGAGATAATGTATAAATGCATAAGAAGTTTGATTAAATGCATTACAAACTTGTAAATCATATATCTCAATAAAAATAGCAGATCAAGATGCTGGAGCAGTGGCAGAAGCGGTAGGGTGTTTCCCTTGCATGAGCTGAACTAGGATGGACCACAGTTTGATCTTTCAGCATCCATATGGTCCCCCAAGCCAGGAATGATTTCTGAGTGCATAGCCAGGAGTATCTCCTGAGCATCACCGGTGTGGCCCCAAAACAAAAATAAAACCGACAAAAACAAAAAATCTAGTAAATTAAAAAAAAAGGAAAAAGTCAGAAATATTACTTGAAAAAAGGAAAGTGATTATCTTGTTTGTGTACACAGGAACAGGAACAATCACTTATCAAGTATATGTATTCCCTACAGGAATGCCATAGTCTTCAAATGTGTTTCTGGCAGTAGAATTCTTTCTTCTTATGAAAGTTCACTTAAAAGACTGAACAGAAAAGGATTGCCCTGAAAGAAAAAGCAAGAAATTGAGGTGCTAACATATGAATGGATCTCACTTTCTCCCATTCATCCCTCAGTAAGTATCCTCAGAGAAGTTCTTGAACTCCTGAAAATAGAAGCCAAAATGTAATTTCGCAGGCAGAAGGGAAAAATAGAAAATAAGGAAATCGGAAAATTTAAAACATGAGGTCTGTTGGAAAGCACAAAAGTATCCCCAGACACTCATTAAACACTTTAAAAACAGGGTAATTATTGATAGTAATATTTTAAGCATTTATACAGATAAATATTAGATTATTTATAATATATTAAAAAAGTGACCCACATGGTATTGTGGAACCATATCAAATTTAAAATCTTCTCATGGTGGAAGACTCTAATCCCTACAAGTTTCACCACTTGTTGAAGTAAATACAATATAAATCATGCTCATCTCACATAGGTCTTAATTGTCCTAAAAGAAGGACAGTAGAACTCCTGGCACTACAAAGAGTCTGCAAAGCCCTCAGAAAAGCTATTAATAGACTTTCCTAACTTTCAGTTAGTAGACAATTCACATTCTAAGTCTCTGGCACAGACTGGTCTGGTTTAAGATTTGGAAACAAGTATTCCTTGGGAGTGAATTTTTCTCAAAGTAAACACCAATTAAAATATAATAAAAGTGCAAGGTTTTAAAAAAGTAAAAATATGGCAGGGGGAAAGGACATAAAGATTACAGAGTGAGTACAGTGAGTACAGTGATATTGTCAGTTTTAATCTTAATCATTGACATGTTTATTAACTCATTTCACTTTTTTGAAATACAGCTATAATTAACAAATTTGGATTAATTTAATTCCAATTTTTACCAAAATCAATGGTTGCTGTAATACTGAGAATAAATGTCCGTTATAGAATCCAATTTTTTTTTGGAATACCTAATTAAATTTAAATAAGGACATTATTTCTAGTGTTTGAAAAGACCACAGCAGGCTGGAAGTCCTCTAGAAACTAATGGCGTAAGTATGAAAAGAGAGAAATAAAGTATAAAGTCAAAATTACTATTATTTTTAATAGAGATAAGGAGTAGGAGGACCAGTCTATGGTAGGAAGTTTACCATCAAGAGCAGAGAGTGCAGTTAGAATAAAGTCAACAATGAAAAGGACATGTATGGCACCCCTTCATTAACAGAATCTAAAACACATTGTCTCTTGGAAAAAAAAATATATATATACATACACACTTACATTCTTTAGATAAATGACTACATTTACAATCTATATACTTACACCCTTCAGATAAATGACTATAGATATAGATATATGAAAGATATAAGTAAAATTTCAAAAGATATAAGCACTTCTATATTCATAGAAAAATTATTCAAAAAAGTGAGTGCATAGAATCTACTTAAATACTTATGTTATATTATATATATTATCATATACATGGTACATATATGTGGTATATGTACTCAGTGGGATATTCTATTAAAAGGATAAAATTGTGCCTTTTTCAAAAATCATAGATGGAGATAGGTTTATTTGCTAAGCAAAATAAAATCAACAAACAAAAAAATTACTGGATTATTTCACGTATATGTGAAATATAAATCACATAAACATACCAAAACAATATAAGTAGCCCTTCTATTCTATGAAAAATATTTTCAAAGGAAAATGGGAGGAACAAAAGAAATTGGATGAGGGGGTAATTTTAATTTTGTGATATAATAAAGTTAAGTTGGTAGCAAACACCTTAGCCATTCTATTACCTCTATGGTACCTTTTTTGCTTCTTTTTGTTTTGTATTGGGGCCATACCTAGTTTAGCTCAGTGTTTACTCTTGGTTCTGGGATCAGAAATCACTCTTGTTGGGGCTGGAGAAATATCACTGTGGTAGGTAGGGCGTTTGCTTGCATGTAGCTGACTGAGAATGAATGGTGGTTTGATCCCCAGCATCCCATATGGTCCCCTGAGCCTGCCAGGAGCGTTTTCTGAGCACAGAGCCAGGAGTAACCCGTGAGCTTTGCCATGTATGACCAAATAAAATGAAATAAAATAAAACAAAATAAAATAAAATCACTGTTGATCATGTCCAAGGGATCTAAGGGTCTAGAACCTAGGTTGCAAGCATGCAAGACCTTCCCCATTGTACTATCTCTTTAGAAATTAAAAAAATTCTTTTGAATATCTTACTTTATCAATTTGATCTTAAAAATATGTATTATGTTCTCATTTTTAGTGACATAGAGCTTCTCAAAGTAGTTTCTGATTGCCCTTTGAATCTCTGCCATATCAGTAGTGATCTCTCCTTTTTCATTCCTAATACGAGTTATCAAGTTTCTCTCTCTCTCTTTGTTAGTTTTGCCAGTGGTCTATCAATCTTGTTTATTTTTCAAAGAACCAACTTCTGCTTTCGTTGATCTTTCGGATTGCTTTTTTGGGTTTCCACTTCATTGATTTCTGCTCTCAGCTTTGTTATTTCCTTCTGCCTCCCTATTTTTGGGTCCTTTTGTTGAGCACTTTCTAGTTCTATGAGCTGTGTCATTAAGCTACTCAGGTAAGTCCCTTCGTCCTTCCTGATGTGTGCTTGCAAATCTATAAATGTTCCTCTCAGTACTGCTTTTGCTGAACATGGAAGAAATGGATAAATTCTTGGACTCTTATAATCTTCCACGGTTGAAGGAAGAGGATGTAGCATATCTAAACACCCCCATCACTATTGACAAAATTAAAATGGTAATCAAATGTCTGCCCAAAAATAAAAGCCCAGGCCCAGATGGATTTACTAATGAATTCTTTCAAACTTTCTAAGAGGAACTACTACAATCCTGGCAAGACTCTTTCATGAAATCAAAAAAACAGAAACACTTCCAAATATCTTTTATGAAGCCAACATCATCGTGATACCTAAACCAGACAGAGATGCAACAAAAATAGAAAATTACAGACCAATATCGCTGATGAATGCAGATGAAAGATCCTCAACAAAATCCTGGTAAATAGGATCCAATGCATCATTAAGAAGATCACCCACTACGATCAAGTAGGTTTCATCCTAGGAATGCAGGGATGGTTTAACATCCAAAAATCTATCAACATAATACACAACATCAAAAACAAGAAAAATAGAAATCACATGATCATATCAATAGATGCAGAGAAAGCATTTGACAAAGTTCAACACCCATTCTTAATCAAAACTCTCAGCAAGATGGGAATGGAAGGAACCTTTCTCAATATAGTTAAGGCCATCTTCCACAAGCCAATGGCAAATATTATCCTCAATGGAGAAAAACTAAAAGCCTTCCCTCTAAATTCTGGCACAAGACAAGGCTTTCCTCTCTCACCACTCCTATTCAACATAGCACTGGAAGTACTCGCTATAGCGATTAGGCAAGAGAAAGATATCAAGGGAATCCAGATAGGAAAGGAAGAAGTCAAGCTCTCACTTTTTGAAGATGACATGATACTCTACTTAGAAAACCCTAAAGACTCTACCAAAAAGCTCCTAGAAACAATAGAATCATATAGCAAGGTGACAGGCTACAAAATCAACACACAGAAATCAATGGCCTTTCTATACACCAATAGAAAATAGGAAGAAATGGACATTAAGGAAACAACCCCATTCACAACAGTGCCACACAAATTCAAATACCTTGGAATCAACTTGACTAAAAATGTGAAGGACCTATACAAAGAAAACTATAAAACTCTGCTCCAGGAAATAAAAGAGGATACTCGGAAATGGAAACACATACCCTGCTCATGGATTGGCAGGATTAACATCATCAAAATGGCAATACTACCCAAGGCTTTATACTGATTTAATGTGATCCCTCTAAAGATTCCCATGACATTCTTCAAAGAAGTGAATCAGGCACTTCTGAAATTCATTTGGAACAATAAATATAGCCTAGAATAGCTAAAGCAATCATTGGGAAAAAGAAAATGGGAGGAATTACTTTCCCCAACCTTAAACTTTACTACAAAGCAATAGTTATCAAAACAGCATGGTATTGGAATAAGGATAGGCCCTCAGATCAGTGGAATAGGCTTGAAAACTCAGAAAGTGTTTCCCAGACATAGTCACCTAACTTTTGATAAAGGAACAGAAATCCCAAATGGAGCAAAGAAAGCCTCTTAAACAAGTGGTGTTGGCACAACTGGCTAGCCACTTGCAAAAAATTGAACTTAGACCCCCAGCTAACATCATGTACGAAGGTAAAATCCAAATGGATGAAAAACCTTGATATCAGACCCGAAACCATAAGATATATAGAACAACTTGTAGGCAAAACACTCCAGGACATTGAGACTAAAGGCATATTCAAGGAGGTTTCTTGGGTCACACCCAGCAGTGCTCAGGAGTTCCTCCTGGCTCCATGCTCAGAAATTGCTCCTGGCAGGCATGGGGGATCATATGGGGCACCGGAATTCGAATCGATGACCTTTTGCATGAAAGGCAAACGCCTTACCTCCATGCTATCTCCCCAGCCCCAGGTATATTCAAGGAGGAAAATGCACTCTCCAAGGAGGTGAAAGCAGATATTAACAGATGGGAATACATTAAGCTGAGAAGCTTCTGCACCTCAAAGGAAATAGCGCCCAGGATACAAGAGCCACCCACTGAGTGGGAGAAACTATTCACCCAATACCCATCAGATAAGGGGCTAATCTCCAAAATATACAAGGCACTGACAGAACTTTACAAGAAAAAAACATCTAATTCCATCAAAAAATGGGGAGAGGAAATGGACAGAAAATTTGACAAAGAAGAAATATAAATGGCCAAAAGACACATGAAAAAATGCTCCACATCACTAATCATCAGAGAGATGCAAATCAAACAACTATGAGGTACCACCTCACACCACAGAGAATGGCACACATCACAAAGAATGAGAACAAACAGTGTTGGATGGGATGTGGAGAGAAAGGAACTCTTATCCACTATTGGTGGGAATGCCATGTAGTTCAA
Organism: Crocidura indochinensis; assembly: GCA_004027635.1. Lineage (NCBI taxonomy): Eukaryota > Metazoa > Chordata > Mammalia > Eulipotyphla > Soricidae > Crocidura > Crocidura indochinensis. The sequence goes on from PVKC010018979.1 coordinate 9,430, forward strand.
CCTTTATGGAAAGACTTATGGAGATTCCTCCAGAAACTGGAAATCGAGCTCCCATACGATCCAGCTATACCACTCCTAGGAATATACACTAGGAACACAAAAATACAATACAAAAACCCCTTCCTTACACCTATATTCATTGCAGCTCTATTTACCATAGCAAGACTCTGGAAACAACCAAGATGCCCTTCAACAGACGAATGGCTAAAGAAACTGTGGTACATATACACAATGGAATATTATGCAGCTGTCAGGAGAGATGAACTCATGAAATTTTCCTATACATGGATGTACATGGAATCTATTATGCTGAGTGAAATAAGTCAGGGAGAGAGAAAAATGCAGAATGGTATAACTCATCTATGGGTTTTAAGAAAAATGAAAGACATTCTTGCAATAATAATTTTCAGACACAAAAGAGAAAAGAGCTGGAAGTTCCAGCTCACCTCATGAAGCTCACCACAAAGAGTGATGAGTTTAGTTAGAGAAATAACTACATTTTGAACTATCCTAATAATGAGAATGTATGAGGGAAATGGAGAGCCTGTCTAGAGTACAGGCGGGAGTTGGGTGGGGAGAAGGGAGATTGGGACAATGGTGATGGGAACGTTGCACTGGTGATGGGTGGTGTTCTTTACATGACTGAAACCCAAACACAATCATGTATGTAATCAAGGTGTCTAAATAAAATATTAAAAAAAACAAAAAATATGTGTTATTATTATAAAATAAAATCTAATGTAAAGAAACACTATTTAAAATTGAGTGGAAAATAAACATATATGATAGTTTGTGGCATCATCATAGAGAAATGAATGTTTTCAAATGTTCTAAAACCAATACTTGATACATCATTAATATAAACTAAATAAAATAGTATCATAAAATTAGATAATCTTAAAATGCATTTATCAATCAGATTTTAGTAGTTAAATAGAAACTATACTAATGGCTTGTGGATTAAAGCAAATATGCTTTGTAAGAGGGAAAAATATCACAGTGCCTCAATAAATATGGGGATGAGTAAACAATGAAAAATACTTAACTGTCCATCAGAATGAAAGGCTCTGTATATCACCAACATTCATGCCACGTATCCCTAATTTAGTTTAGATCCCTAGTTAGTTAGTTAGTTGACATATTTAAAATATGTCAAACTGAGGTACAGGTATGTAAAAAAAACTTTTAAATACATTGTTAATAGAACAACAAAAACATTGTTAAAAGAAAAATAAAGCAGTTAAAAATAATACATATAATTTGATTTTATTTATGTCAGAAGTAAAAGTCTATTTGGGTGTATTTATTCACACACCCAAAGGAACATAAATTACCATATTTTTCATACCATAAGATGCACACACACAGATGCATCTTATGAAGTTAATACCACCTGGAGCTAAAGTCTGAGTTCAGGGGAGGAGAGCACAAACTTAAAACTGTGTGCATCTACTGGTCTTATGGCCAGGTGTATCTTATAGAGCAAAAAAAATATGGTACATTCTAGCTTGAAAACAAGGGTTTCCACCTGTCATGAAAAAGAATGGGATGGGAAGGAACCAGTCCTTTTATAGTTTCAATGGTTGAGATGGTTGCAAAGAACATTTCTGCAGTTGTTCCATAATGGCCATATATTTAAATTCCTCATGGATAAATAAGATGTAGGCTTAGCTGAGAATGTGAAACAGCACAACTCCCATGGAAGACAATTTCTTGCTTAGGTGAATCTTCCAGGAGAAGCTGCAGTAGATAGGTTTGTAGTAAGAACACAGAGACAACTTTCTTGAGCTCATTACAATTCCACCACTTGTGGTCTGTGTGTCCATGGACAAGGTCCTTAAACTCTATGAACCTTACTTAGCCTTTTCCCATTTGAACTTGGAATAACTATGCACCTATACACATAAACACATATTTATTATAGGACTATGATGTAGAGATGATGAGAAAGTGCAGAAAAATGCTTTGAATAGACACCGACACATTCCCTGTTTCATGCTTACAATACAAATGCCATCATATCTAGTGTTATATTGTGTTCAGATATTTTGCATCTTGCTTCCCACACAAAACGGGAGGGCTTCCAAATACCTCCAACAATAGACTGAGGAATGCATTATTAAAATCCTTTTTGTCATACATTTAACTTCCACTTGTGCTTTCTTCCTAATCAGATGAGTTACATTCCTGGAAGGGTACTCTAATGGAAGCGCTGTGGGAAGGTCAGACAGACGCTGAGTAAGTGAGCTGTGACTGAAGGGACTGCACAAGTCGATGGGCCACACACATATGCGCACACACAATGGAAGATGACAATGAGAATTGCATGCACAATTTCTGAAAATAAAAGCTTTTCCTCTGAACCACAGAGATGGTCCCACTTATTGCAGCTTATAAATACCATTAGTTACTTTAGCAGAGCTATACATTTTAGAACACTGTCATAAATATTCTAAAGCTATTTTCATAGCACCACACGAATGTGCTAAATGCCATGAGCCAGCTATAGTTTCCTGAAAACACAAGAGTCTAGCTGCCTGTGGCTACTCAAAGGAAGATATTCTCCCCCAGAAAGCACCAGGAAGAATGAAGTCCTAAGCTTTGGCTTCCAAACTGGCCAATAGATGGGACTTTGGACTTTGCAGCATCCTTCCATTTGCACCTCCACTTCCTGAACTCTAGCTTTGTTAGTTGCTTTATTTGTTTATTTATTTAGGTTTATGGGTCACACCTGGCAGCACTCCAGGATCACTCTTGGCTCTGCACTCAGAAATTACTCCTGGCAGACTCGGGGGACCATATAGGATGCTGGGAATTGAACTAAGGTCTGTCCCATGTCAAATGCATGCAATGCAAAATGTCCCATCACTGTGCTATTACTCAAACCCCACCAGTTGCTTTAAGACCTTGTCAGAATTCTTCTGATATATTTTGAAGGCCTTTCTATTTTACATGTTTTCCATTCCTTTTCCATTTCCATGTCTTTCCTGTTGACTTCTTCCTTCCACAGTGAATTCCTTCTCCCTTCCTTATTCATAGTCTTGATCTTTTCATCCCCTAAAGGTGAATATTATCTTTTCTACTATCCCATCTACTTTCACTTCTTCACTGATGACTGGTGCTGCACAGAAATAGAGCTAAGGTTTGCCATAGTTAATCACAGACCTGTCAAACACAGCAATCTCCTGCCATAGCATTCCCACATTTACTCCCAGAATCTAGAATAAAATCTTCTTTGATGTTCTAAGTCACACCAGTTTATTCTCACCAGAGACCACCAGAACTTGCTATTCTATATTAAGGGTGCCTCTCCCAGAGACCTCCCCAGCCAAGGCCATCTTAAACCTTCAGATCTCTGTTGAATTATCTATCATATTTCGTGGGACTTTTTCTGGGAACCAAATTCAAAACTCCTTCCCTCACTAAAATGTTTACTACAGTCATTGTAGTTGCCTTACTGTAACCCTGGTTTGAGTGCCCATCACCACTCATGGTTCCCTGAACACTATTAAGAATTATTCATGGGAGGCCCAAGTTTCCCACACATCCCCAAGGTCTATGGCTGCACTCCATCTCTTTCTTTAATTGTAAATATCACTGTACTATTTCCTTTTATCCCAAGGAACCCAAAAAAAGTTCTAGGGAGTAGAAATAAATCCTTGGAGTACAACCTCTAATCTATTATCCAACCATGTGAGAGCATACAACTTGAAACCTCACAGGATGCCTCAACAACAACCTGATTAACTCTGAGACTTAAGGACATAGAAGATAGTTGATGAAGAATATATTCCCCAAGGACAAAAGAGCGTAGCAGCTTCAACTTCCCAATGATGGTCCTGGTGATAGCTCTACAACTGAAAAATCAATGCTCAAGAGCAGATCACACATTCAACAAAGGCATCATGTAATTTTTCTGTTCATTTTAATTCTTTGAACCTATTGATAATCATGGGAGCACTTTGAAAACAAAATTTAGGTTTATGGATGACTCTATACCCCAAAGAGAAATATGTCTGTGTTATTCAAAAGTATTTTGAATAAAATACTTATTTATTGTATTACTTGTTTATTGTATTTATTATTTATTTATTGTTTATTGATTATGTATTGTAATACTTGAATAAAATAATAATTACAAAATAAAGTTATTTTAAAAGTACACTGCTTTATAATAAACTCAGTTATTATACTGTACAGATTTGATCATATGTGATGATAAAATTAAGTTTAAAAAAAGGCCTGGGGCCCAGGAGATAGCATGGAGGTAAGGCGTTTGCCTTTCATGCAAAAGGTCATCGATTCGAATCCTGGTGCCCCATATGGTCCCCCGTTTCTGCCAGGAGCAATTTCTGAGCATGGAGCCAGGATTAACCCCTGAGCACTGCCGGGTGAGACCCAAAAACCAAAAAAAAAAAAATTAAAAAAAAGGCCTAAGTGATAGCACAACAGTAGGGCATTTGCCTCGTGTGTGGCCCACCCGGGATGGGCCCGGGTTCAATACTCGGCATCCCATATGGTCCCAGGAGCCTGCTAGGAGCAATTTCTGAGCACAGAGTCAAGAGTATCCCCTGAATGCTGCCAGGTGTGGCCCAAAATACCCCCTAAAAGTATGTGTATATAAGTGAAAAAGTAATAGCTCAATAAAAGGAAAATGAATGTAAAAAAAAAAAACAGAGGACAAGGACAATAATGGCTATTAACTAAAAATCATATCACTGGATAAAAGCTTTGGGGGTATGGATCTAAATTATATAATTATAAAACCTTGTTTGCTCCCACCACCTATCATCTCTTTGCACTCTATGCTCTTCTTTTCAAATGAAAATATGGAGTTTGAACACTTTAAACATTCATAGAATTGCTATAGTTCCATGGAGTATTTTATTCTCCTAAAAGCTAGACTCCTTTGTTAGACATAGGCACATTAGGAGCAATTTGGTAGTGTGTCCATTGTATATACAATTTGGGGCAATATAAAAACATATGGAAACTGTGAATATTGACCCCAGGGGTGTTAATGCTGGAGTAGACCAACATTCCACAGTCTGGCCAGAGGTTAGGGCGATCTGCCCAGACAATATACAGCCAAAGCCACCTCCAAGCACAGGGGCACTTCATGCTTGGGAGACCTTTTGTTATTGCATCCAGTCTGAAATGGCCTGTAATAGCACAGACATAAAATAAAATAAAGGTGTAAGAAGGTAAAAATATTATATGCTGATTTCCTGAATTAAGTGCAGAAATAATGTATCAGAGTTTATATATTATTTCCTATTAGAAACTACTGACAAGACAATGTAATTAAAAAAATACCTCGGTTTGGGTTTGTCATAATATTTCAATCTCTGCGGTATACGCTGTAAAAAGTATCAGTTTAACAAAACAATGTCCTTACATAGAAAATATTTTTGATCTAAATTGGACAGAAAATGATATGACTCATAGAGGTTAAAACACAAGAGGGATTAGTAATTCTTCCAATTTCATATCATAAATAGGAACCCAGAATGGTATTTTTGCTATGAGGCTCATATGCTTTCTGTATAAAAATAACAAAATTGCTTTGCACTATATTATGAGATAACAACCACAAAAGTGAAAATAGCACCGAAACTAGGACTAGACATTCCTTTCTAAAAGTTAAAGTCTTTTTTTTCTATAGGATAGATGTAAAATACTAACCCTAATAAAATAAGTTATTTTCCTATGGGATCTTGTTCAATGGAGGTGTGGCTTATCAGCCTGGCCCAAGGATAATTTGGACCACTGTCGAATCAGTTTTCCAAGACGGTATAACAAATTACTGCGCGCTAGCCGCCTAAAACAACACCAATTTATTATGTGACAGCTTCTGTGAGTCAGAAGCCCAAGCATAGCTGAACGAGTCCCTCTTCAGTCTTACCAGGCTGAAATCAAGATATTAGCCAGACCACATTTCTCATCTGGAGGCTTAACTGGGGAAGAAAGTGCTTCCAGGATCATTCAGAGTGACAGAAAAATCTGTCCCCTTTTGCTGTTGTATGAATGAAGTTGCTGATCATGAACTGGGTGCTTGCTGAAGTTCAAGGCTGTCCTCAGATCTTAAGACAGACATAATTTCCATGCGGCCCTCTGCAAATGTAGTTTCTAGTATAGCTGTCCTTTTTTATGACAGTGGGAGATTATCTTTCTCCTTATTTCTGCTGAAATAGAGACTTAACTAACATAAAGCATGGGGTAAATATTGTTTCATTTTGCTCTATAACATGCCTTTTTTAACTTTATCTATTTATTGATTAATTGGTTTTTGGGCAACACCCAGAGACGCTCAGGGGCCACTCCTGGCTTGTGCACTCAGAAATCTCCCCTGGCAGGCTGGGGGACCACATAGGGTGCCAGGTATCGAACCAGGTCCCTCCAGAATTGACCACATGCAAGGCAAATGCCTACTGCTGTGCTATCTCTCTAGCCTTATAAAATATCTTTTTAAAGGCATGGTAACCATTGTCTTATTTTGGTTCTTTATAATAAATCAAAGTTACAAGTTCTGCTCTGGGATATTTTTTGGAGTCAGGGTGGTAGTCTGCCTGCCCCTCCTTACTTCTGGAAGCCCTGGCAGCCACACCCATGACTCACAGATGCTGCCATGTTAGCTCATCACCAAGCTCCACAGATTCTCCATCTCCTGGAAATGATGGCTGTATACGTTTCTGTTGTGACACCTACATGAATTTCTATATTGATTTCCCAGTAGGAACACACTGAGAAGTTAGATGTGGAATTATTAAGAAACAGCCTAAACTCAATAAACAAAAACAATAACAAAATGCTCAGCTAGAACAAAACGCTTGGTAAACTTTCAGACAATGTCTTAATGACTCCATTATGACATATGACAAGTTTTGAAATTTTTAATATAGATTTTTGTATAAGTCTATTATCACTTAGTTCTAATAATCAATATTAAGTAAATTATTCATACTTGCTAAGGGAAAGTCTTGGAAAAGAGTGGGAAACTGAAGACAATGTTGAATTGAATAGGTGGTGAAATTGATGTTGGAACAAGGAATGCCAGAAATAGCTAACTTTATTATGAGCAATTTTGTAGGCCATGATGTTTAAATAAGGGAATTGTGTTTGTTTGCTTTGTTTTGTTTTTGTTTGGGGGCCACATCAGTTGTTGCTCAGGGGTTACTCCTGGCTATACACTCAAAAATTGTTCCTGGCTTGGGGAACCATATGGAATGCAGAGGATCAAACTGCAATCTGTCCTGAGTCAGCCACATGCAAGGCAAATGCCCTATCACTGTGCTATTGCTCCATCACCTAAAGAAATTTTTAAAAAGAGGGAGTTAAAGGTCACAATCTAAGAGGAGGATATTCTACAAGGATTTAAAATCCAGGAGATGGATATTATGGAGCTACATTGGTACTCTATCATTTTTTGTGCTACCAATAGAAATTTTTACAATTGTGGAAATGATATTGTCTAACACAGAAGATACTTCATCACCTGAAATGCAACTAGAGAAAACAGTTTAGTATTTTAACATTAATTTATATTTCATATATTTAACATTAATTTAAATTTAAGAGTTTTGTATGGCTAATGGCTACCACGTTGGATAGCACAATTTAAATTTTCATCAATTTCAAATTATGCATTCGCTTTTATTGTAAATTGTATTGTTTTTATAAACCTTTTTAAATATTTCATATTCTTTGTACTATCAATATCAAGCATTTCTCGGTACTACATAAATAAAAATGCTCATATGTCTACATTTCTTTCAAACATTTCTCACACTTGCGACTTACGGTATCTGGAAAGTCAAACCTGTGGCCAGTAAGAGGCTATGGAATTTTAATATCTTGAATCCTTCTGATTTTTATCCCCAGGACAGCATACATGCAAATTAATGCATACTCTCTATAACCTTCTTCTCTAATTCAAATCTTGTTTAACCTTATTTTCATTCGAATGAGTGAAACAAACTCAGTTGTGAGCAATGAATGAAGAGAAATCAATGAAGGATAAGTGGTAGAATTACTGGCAAAGAGGATTTAAACCACTTCCTCCATTACCATCTGGTACTTTTTGTTGTTGTTATTATTTTGTTCTGGTATTTTATTTGTTTGTGTTTGGGGCTTTGTGACTTACTTTTGGCTCTGAACTCAGATATCACTCCTGGCATTGCTTGAGGGACCACATGTGGTGTCTGAGATTAAATCTGGGACAAGCATGCGCATGGGAAGCACCTTGCCTGCTTTAGTATCTCTCTGGTCATCTACTTTAATTTCTTTTAATGATGTTTTTCTTGACTCAGTCTTTTACAAACAGGCTTGCAAGGCATTAGCTTGGGGGATGTTAGTCATCTTACCATGACAGAAACAAACTTACTAAATAAAACCAAAAGAAGGGTTAGGAGAAAGCATGACAAGAAAACACAGGGAAAAAATGTGAGTGGGTTTCTCCTATTGAAAGACTTTGGGGAGCCTTTGAAGTGTTCTTTGGATCAAAAGTGCTATTAATTGATCCCAGCACCTTACAATGAGTCCAGTACATTGAACTGTGGTTTGAAATCTATGAAGTTTCCATGCTAATAAGGGTTTCCCAAATGTATATCATTTCAATGATTTTTGTTGTACCCATGTACATGTAGTACTTGTACTACTTCCTTAATTTAAAAATCATGTATTGAATCATTGTGAATTAGAGAAATACAAAGTTATTTATGATTGAGTTTCAGAGGTGCGATGTTTCAACAACAGCAATATTTTCATTAGTGTCGACTTTCCCTAAAATTTTTATTCAACTATTTCTTCCTTACAAACTATTGATCCCCTAATTTTTATTGGCTTGTGGGGGGGTTGTTTTTGTTTTCATTGTTTTTTGTTCCACACCCGGTGAAGCTCAGGGTTTACTCCCGGCTATATGCTCAGAATTCACCCCTGGCTTTGGGGAACTATATGGGATGCTGGGATCAAGCCCAGGTTCATCCTAGGTCAGCCACTGGTACAAGGCAAACACTCTACCACTGTGCTACCTCTCCAGTCCCAATCTCCTAATTTTTAAAGAGACAGTAAAATAGTCTGTATTTCCTTGTACAAAAAGTCAGAGCTAATAAAATACATACTGTTCATATAACATAAAGGAACTCTAATTTTTAAGCATGTAGCTAACAATAATTTTTCATATACTAAAGTCATTGCTGAAGTGACAGAATTATGAGAGGAGTGACTGGAAACAAGGATGGAACCAAGGATGCAAGATAGTCCCTGTGCCCCATGGATAGTAGATGATATTGATGCTTGGGACAGATTGTTTACCATACATGCTTGCTCAACAGGTCTGACTAAAAATCAGAATTATTAGAATTCCCAGGTGAGTTATGGGGTACAAGCAGTTATTTCTGATCATCAATGAGTCACTTTTAAAGTTTCATCTATTAGAGTTGTATAAAATGTTTCATTCAATTTCAGAGTAGAGCGAGTTTCCTCTGCTCCAGGTCAGCGATGTAATTATTTCCTGAAAGGAAGTGATGGTTGACCTTCACTCTCCCCTTATAAAATTCTAGCACCACCCAATCTGGAATCTGCTTGCAAGAAGAGGAATGCCTTGCCTTTCTTTTTCAAAAACAGTAATCACTAATTACTCAGGAAAAATTGGGAGCTCTGGATCAGTTCCACTGAAACCTGGCTTCAGGTCTCAAATTGGCTGAAATAATCTAAATCTTGACAGCAGTCGAGCGAAAATTAGACCGACCTATTTTACTGAGAATCTGGGGCACAGAAATATTTTTACATGTTTCTTTATCTGTAAGATAGCATATGAGCATTAAAATAATAGCTATTCAGAGGAGAAATATGTGAGATTATGCATGAAGAAAGTCTGGTGGATCCAGAGCAATGGCGCCAGCAGTAAGGTGTCTG
>PVKC010018980.1:7777-19439 GCA_004027635.1 Crocidura indochinensis
TTTTTATTTTAATCATAGTGGTTTTCATAATATTCACAGTAATATTCCATTTACAAATAAACATTGAATCAGGGGAATTCCCATCACCAAGTTGTCCTCCCTCCACCTCCATTCCCATTCTGTCTCCCATATCCTCCACCCTCTCCCCAGGGTCTTCTGGATTGAGTGACTCCCTCTGTTTCTGGTTTATTACTTGGTTGTACAGTATTTTAATGTAATGAGCCATATAAACTGATTTTTCCTTTCTTATTATACACAAAGAAATGATAAATATAAGTGTTTATTTATCTTAACTTGCTATCAGCAACAAATAATAAAATGACCAGGATCATTTCACGTATGTGGATAATCAACAAATTTCCCTTTAGGAAAGTAAAAGAACAATTTAAGAAAGAAAAAGAAAATAAGAAGGCATTGACCTCTTTGCTCCCAAAATAGAGTGCCAATTGTGTTTCCCTTTGCTTAGTTCTATGGAGTATTTGTTCTATAGCTGGACATTTCTTTTATGAAGTACAATGGAGGTTAATGGATCAAATGAGCAGATGGTAATATTCGGGGAAATAATGATAATACTTATGACACTGCCAGGGTCTCAACCTTGCTGAGTGATATGGTAACTCAGCAGTGGGGAATTGATCCTGGGGGTATACACTAAATCTGTAATGATCTCTCCATTAATTGGCTGCATGATTAGCTGCTATGCACATAAATGTATTACTGACACAAGAGTATACTATGTAAAACTATTATTCTGTTAGATAATTACTTTAACAATAGACATGGAATCGTTAATTCTTCAAGTTAACAAACCTCTTCTAGTGTTAATTTTGTGACTTAATATAATATGAACATAATATATATTTGAATATAGTATTATGTGAAATCGTGTATTTTATTTGAATGTAATAATATATAGCATATGTGAATATATTATGTAAATTACAAATGGATTAATCATTTATTTTATTGCACAAGAATGCATAAATTCACTGAAAAGTAACATATTACTAAATTATTATATTTTATAAAGTGCGAAAGTAACATTAAGACTTAAGAAGTGTTAGGGGATGGGGGAAGGACAGGGAGGAATGGAGGATGTTGCATTCCTTCCTCAAACTATAAAACACCAGTGCAATTTTGATAAAAATAATAAATAATGACAAATTGAAGCTTCATTTTAAAATTTGATGGCAGATTTGTTTTTAAAGAAAAGACTAGATTTCAAAAACAAAAATAAAAGTAGAAATAGATAACCAAAGATAATTTTGATAGTTTGCAATCAGAAAGATTAAGATAAACTTATTTATCTTTCTAGGGAAATGAAATCTGGATGAAATAAGCAATACTTTTTACTGCATAATTTGGAAAGATTAAAAGGTTGTAGTATGGGAATATCTAAATCAGAATAAAAACAGAGGAGCTAGGCAGTGGTCCTCAAACTACAGCTCACGGGCCACATACTGTATTTGTTCCCATTTTGTTTCTTCACTTCAAAATAAGATATATGCAGTGTGCATAGGAATTTGTTCGTAGTTTTTGTTTTTACTATAGTCCAGCCTCCAACGATCTGAGGGACAGTGAACTGGTCCCCTGTTTAAAAAGTTTGAGGACCCCTGACAATAGAGCAGCCGTAGGGTGTTTTCCTTGTATGCAACTGACCCAGGACAGATGGCAGTTTGATTCCCCTGTGTCCCATCTGTTCCCCCAGCCAGGAGCAATTTCTGAGCACATAGCCAGGAGTAATTCCTGAGCATCACCAGGTGTGCCCCCCCAAATAAAAATAAAAACAGAAAAACTGATTGTAATTTTAATGAGAAATTTTAAGTCTTAAATTCCTTTCTTTTCTTTGTGTAGTTTGACAATTGTTAATGTTCCACTGCTGTGATATAGTGATTGATTATTTTACAAAATATAAAATAAATTACCTTGTTTCCCCCAAATTAAGACAATCTCTTATATTAATTTCTGCTCTCAAAAATGTGCTAGGTCTTATTTACAGGGGTTGAAGAATATAGTACACATTTATTGTTAAATGAAAATAAAGGAAATTTATTACCTGTATATGGTACAGTAGTATGAAATTTGTCAACACAAACCAGACAAATTGTGAATCCTACAGATGCCAGTTGGGGAGAGCCTAGCAGTTTATAATAAACTAATTTTGATTCCCAGGACCAGAGAGGTGGAGCTAGATGTAAGGGGTCTGCCTTGCAAGCCCAGAACAGACCATGGTTCTATTCCCTGGTGTCCCATATGATCCCTCCAAGCCAGGAGCGATTTCTGAGCACATAGTCAGGAGTAACCCTTGGGTATCAAATGGGTGTGCCCTTCCCCAAAAATAATTTTCATTCTGAGACAGAGTCTGGGGGCCTTATTTTCAAGGGATGCCTTATATTTCACCCAGAAGGAAACCTGCCAGTGTGTCTTATTTTCAGGGAAGCAGGGTAACAGTGAGGAAGAACTAATAGAAAAGGTATTTTCTTAAAAATAGGAAGCAAATAAAATATTATATTTTAATACTGATGTTAAAATTAGGCTGAAAGATTCTCCCAATGTAAGAAATTATGACCAATCTCACTAAATATTGTCTCGTGAAAAGTTCAACCAATCCACATTGAAAAGTGTCATCTAGATGTAAATATTTCTAGTTATCTGTGATACCGCATACTTAAGTTTGAACAATGTTATAATACAAAATTTTTAATATTTAAACATTGATTTTAAGTTTGTTTGAAGACTAGTTAAATATTTGAGGAAAAGATTTTTTATTTATTTTTTTGTTTTGTTTTTTTGGGGGGCACACCCGGTGATGCTCAGGGGTTACTCCTGGCTATTCGCTCAGAAGTCGCTCCTGGCAGGCACCATGGGACCATATGGGGAACCGGGGGATCGAACCGCTGTCAGTCCTAGGTTAGTGCAGGCAAGGCAGGCACCTTACCTCCAGAGCCACCGCCAGGCCCCGGAAAAGATTTTTTTTTAACTTTTTTTTTAATATTTTATTTAAACACCTTGATTATTACATACAAGATTGTATTTGGGTTTCAGTCATGTAAAGAACACCACCCATCATCAGTGACCAGAAAAAATTTTTTAAATGCCTCAAATATGGAAGTGAGTACCCAAAACACACAGAGATTAATTATGAGAAAGATATTACATGAAAACTCCTAAATTAAAGGTTGACAATGTATGACTGAAATTTAATCATGAACAACTTTGTAATTGTATCTCACAGCGATTCAATTACAAATTATTTACATTTAAGTTTATAAATAAAATATAAATATTACAAACAAAATGCTAACATAAATAGAAATGTCAAATAAAAGTTAAAAACCACAGAAAACGAGGGTGTCTTTTAGAAAATAAAAAGTTTGAAAATGTTAAAGTCAATATGTAAAAAAATGAACTTAGCTGATTGTAAGATGACATCCAGCTACAGCTATCAGCCCCAAACAAAGGTGTTTCTCTCAACTTTCTCCTTCTTCAAACCTCTTCCTTTGATATGTAAAAGTCAACTAGATAGGTATTCTTAGCTCACTCTAAACATTCCCTCTGTGGTGAATGGGTTAATTATAAAGAAAAGTGAGTTTTGGGTTAGTGCTCAGGAACACCTTGAGGAAGAAGTTATAAGAAACCTCTCTTAAAATTCACAGACTCCTTGACTTTCCTAACTGATTTGGTATATAATTTCTTCATCACCATCCTTTTTCTTCAGGTCTGACTGTGTGTGATTTAGAAATACTGTACCTGGAGTGATGTCACAACTTGTGGATTTTTATTTTATAGAAAATCTGTCATATAATAGTAGTTATTCAAGGAAAAATAAGATCAAATAATGAAAGAAAATATCAAGAAAAAATTAGAGGCTCTTCAAGGAAACTGAAGAAACAGAAACACTCCCAAATAGTTTATAAAGCTAACATTACCTTAATATCAAAGGCAGAAAGATACCACCAAATGAAAAAAAAATATATGGTTTTATATACCCAGAAAATCCTCAACAAAATACTAGCAAATAAAATCCAACAAGAAGGTTATTAAGAAGGTTATACACCATGATCCAGTAGGACTCATTCCAGGGAAGCAAGCATGGTTTAACATAAACAATAGACATATAACTTAAAGTGGCACGCTATACAGTTAATACACAAAAATCCATGGCTTTCCTATACACAAATAATGAGAGAGAAGAAAAATATATTTTTTAAAATTGTATTCACAAGTACATTGGAGTCAATTTAACTAAAGAGGTAGAAGTCCTCTACACAGAAAACTGCAAAACAATGCTCCAATAAATAAGAGAGGACACTAGGAAGTGTAAACATATACCCTGCTTATGGGTTTGGAGGATGAACATAATTAAAAGGGGATAAAATGATAATGCATGACACATACCTCTTCATTAAAAGTAGTACAAACCAGTGTCCAAAAGTGGGGAATACAAAAAAGAAAGAGAGTGAAAGAGAAAGAGAGAGAGAAAGAGAGAGAGAGAGAGAGAGAGAGAGAGAGAGAGAAGTAAAATTTCTACCAATAGTCAGAGAGAAGGGATGAGGGAAGGGAGACTGGGGACATTGGTGGTGGGAAAAGAGCACTGATGAAAGAGGTATAAATTGACTGAAACTCAATCATGAGAAATCTAGTAAACATGTTACTCAAATACATTATTATTTAAAAGTAAAAAAAATAAGAGGTCACAAATCGCTTTTAATCAACAGTATTTTTAAACATCTTAAATTTATTCCTTCCATCTAATTCTACTTTCTCATTACAGTTGTGACAATGAAGTCTCCTAGATGTATCTATCTTTCAAGTTATTCATTGTATTCTTTAAAAACTCAGTTTATTTTTTTTATTTTTTTATTTATTTTTTGGTTTTTGGGCCACACCCGGTGACGCTCAGGGGTTACTCCTGGCTATTCGCTCAGAAGTCACTCCTGGCAGGCACGGGGGACCATATGGGGAACCGGGGGATCGAACCGCGGTCCGTCCTAGGTTAGCGCAGGCACCTTATCTCCAGCGCCACCGCCTGGCCCCCAAAACTCAGTTTATTTTTAATCAAAAATTTTATCTTAGTGCACATGTTGACCACCTTCCCAAATATCCTCTCATTGGTTCTGTAAAAGAATCATTTCTGTTCTCTCTAGGTTCAATTTAACTAATACAATTCAGATAGAATTAAAATTCATAGTTTACTATGAATTCTAAAACTGACTTTATTTTGTTCACTCATCATTCTATTTTGCACAGCAAAATATGCAATAAATATAACTACCTTATAATATTATTAATATGCATTATAGGGTTAGGAAATTCCATAGCTGTTTTTATTATATTGCCAATAATGTCTTATTTATTTTCCATTGCTTACTGCACAAAGCAATTATAAGTGTCCAGGCTATAATAAGAGTATTTGCTTTTCAGTTTTTCTGTAAATATAAAACTTATAAAAAATAAATGTGTTGGAGCTGGAGCAGTAGCGTAGGACGTAAGGTGTCTGCCTTGCTCACTAGCCTAGGATGGACAGCAGTCCAATCCCCCAGCATCCCATATGGTCCCCCAAGCCAGGAGCAATTTCTGAGCACATGGCCAGGAATAGCCCCTGAGTGTCAACGGGGAAGGCCCACAAACCAAATAAAATAATAATAATAACAAAAATAATAATGAATGTGTTAATTAAAATATAGAAAGGTACTATAAAGAGGAAGTAATGAGTACAGAATATAAGCCAGAGTCATATGGCTAGTTAGTTCAATCCTACATTTGCACTGTGTCATTTTGGAGAAAAAATATTTTAAACTCTAAAAAAGTAAGATTTTTATTATTGACTGTATGTATGTTATTTGCTTCAGATTCCTTTATAACCTTTGTATAATCAATTCCTGGTATGTATTATGAAATAAAAATACTGAGTGAATGAACGAATATACTTTAATATACTACAAAAAATAAATAACAAGAGGGACGTAAGTGATAGTACAGTGGTAACTCATTTGCCATGCATGCAGGCGACCCATGACAGACCTAGGTTTGATAACCATCATCCCATATGATCCCTCAAGCCAGGAGCGATTTCTAAGGACATAGTCAGGAGTAACCCCTGAACTTTGTTGGGTGTGGCCTAAAAGAAAAATAAATAACAAGATTGGTGAACTAAAATTGACATACTTTTAGCATATTTTAGTATATTACTTTTATTATATAGTAAATTCAGTATATATAGTAAATATTTTAGTAAATAAATTGATAGAAAGGGCATTGTGAATTTTTGTACAATATGCTGTAGTAGCATATTATAACTACCATAAGAACATAACAACACTTGTAAAAATGATACGTTAACTACAGCAATAAACAGCAGATGAAACAAACAATATATAAAAACAAAAAATACAGATAAAAAATTTAAAGGACTCAGAAATTTACCAGACTTGTGCTGCAAAAGAGGGTTCTATGTTTATATAATTTATTATGATTTTTTATTTCCAATTGACAGAGTTTGATGCCACAGATAATACTCGGATGATTTTATCTAATTCATTTATGAATTTTTATTAAGTTTATCTAATTCATTTTTCTAATTATTTCAAATATTTTTTTCTATAATACCAACAATGTGTTTCCCAATCCAACTACAATTTCCATCAAGAAAGTACTTGCTAAGAATAAAGATGGAAAGGCATCTTTCTGAATTTCAAGTAAAGATAGTATTTTAATGTACTAATTTCTGGTGATTGAAATAAACTTTTGACAAACAATTGTTCTAGCAGACCCAATCTAAAAATTTCAGAAATCCCAGGTACCATCCCAACTGAAAATGTCTCTGAAAATCATTCAAATGCTACTGTTATAATATCATGTATGGAACTTCAAAAAATGCAGAGAAAAATATTTAATCTTTTCTGGAAATTAGAAGAAAATAAATAGCTAATATGTAGGGAATAGCCAAGGCCAAAAAGCATGTTCCACAAAACTTGGCAAAGAAATCAAAGCTGGTAAAGGAATCAAAACAGTCTTCCTTATGCAAGATGGGATCAAGTTGAATTCGTGTCAACATGTTCTCTAAGGCCAAGCTCAGCAAATTTATGTTGTTTAAAAAGAAAAGCAATGTGTTATATAGACACACAGTTATATGAAATACCTTGAATTTTATGCAGCACATGGAGAACATTTGTTCTGGTATTTCAAAGTTGATCAAAGTAATTTTCAGATTCTACCCAAAAAATACACATAAATCAAATTTCCCAAGAACACAATTCATCCTAGTTAAAAGTTATTTTTATGAATTACAAAACATATATAAAAGTCATAGACCACTAATTATAAACCTTATTTATTTTCAACTTTATTAAAAAACTTAAAATATCTGTATTATATGTAAAATATTATATTAATTTTACATAAATGATAACAAAACCTCAATACTCATGGATTAGCTCATTTTATTGAAGCAAAAGGAGTTAATATTGATAATTATTTATTGACATAGATATGTTACCTTTCATCTATTTATTATATAACCTTTCAGAGCCTCAGATATTAAAGTTTGTATAATAGATATGGTCTCAGGTAGTAGTAAACATATGGAGCATATTAAAATTTTTACTACTTTACTAAATATAAGCTTCAAAATTATAACTATGGAGAATTTTGGTTTCCCTTTAGCAAAGATAAATACTTTTCACCAGATAGTCACATTTTCCTTCATTTTCAAGTAACCACTGCAGGCATGTTGTATTATATAATAGTATAGTTCTCCAGATAGTAGAGAAAATAAACATGTGTTGCTTTTAGGAAACTTTCATGCCCTATAACTCTGATTACCTATTTATACCTACTTACTGTAACCATAGATTTATCTCCTTAGAAGTTTTTCTAGAAGACTGAAACTTCACAAGTCATTAAATGGGAGGAAAATCACTAGAATAGTACTTTGCATTAGCAAGAAGAAAATACATATTGTGTAAACCTTGAGATTTATAATTTTTACCAAAATATTTACAATTATATCTTCATCCTTCATGAGCATGTTTTCTTAAGTTATGAAGTAAGAGAGATTAATACAGAGGTTGGCTCATAAATCCTTAGTTATTTTGTTGGTGGTCTTTCATCTATGATGGTAAGTCCATTCAGTCATGTCAATTGTTCTAAGTGTGAGAACTGATAAAAACAAAGTCCCCTATAAGAAATAGTAATTTATATGCAGGTTTTTTAATTTTAATATGTCACAATACTTTATTTGAAAAACAGTGTTAGGACCTGTGCACAAACTCCTCAAATCCTGATTGTATATACCAAATGGGATAAAATGACTATTGCTCACTTATTTATTCTCTAGACTAATTTTAAAGGAAATTGGAAAAAGTTCATAAGAGTTATTTATATATAGTGGCCAGAGTGGTGGCGCAAATGGTAAGGTGTCTGCCTTGCACATGCTAGCCTAGAACAAACCGTGTTTCAATCCCACGGCATCCCATATAGTCTCCCAAGCCAGGAGCGATTTTGGAGTGCAAAGCCAGGAGTAAACCCTGAGCATCATGGGGTGTGGCCCCAAATAGAAACAAACAATAAAAGAGTTATTTATATTTGAGATAATTTGATTCTTAACTTGAAGTTAAGACGAAAACCAGTCAATCTGTGCCTGTTTGATTATCTAAAGTCATACTATTTTTTGTATACCAGAAAACTGACAAATAGAAAACTGACCTAAAAATGACACCTAACTTACCACATCTGCATGTAACTTTCTGCATCATAATTCTATATTCAAAATACATTTCTCAATAATGCAGAGTTGCTTCACATTTTACAGACAGGAGAACTAAAGGAGGTTCTAACTTCATGACATATAAATACAAACACAGGTTTCTACAATTCCTTACTAAGCATTTTATAAAAAATAAAAGGAGAAATAAACAACCATAAAAAAGTCTGTCAGCTTGCTACTACTGCTGTCTCATTAACACATCCACTACTCCAAAATCCCTTTCTCTAAAATATACTACAGAACTGAAGATGCTAAATATTGCTTTCTCAGCCGCCCTAACATCTAATAGTGGCCAAATCACACATCCCAGCCCAATAACACATAGCAGAAGCTTAGTAGGGATGTTAGAGAATGGTCTGATTTCCTAAGAAGTAAAAGAATAACAATGATTTGTGTCACTTCACCTTCCTCCTGCCTGAAATGCAGAGGACAGAGCTGCCATCTTGCCATGAATATCAAGCCAAAACACTTAGATGGAAGAACATTGATCCATCTCCTACACCAAACTACACACATCAAATTCATTGACATGTTATGTAAACAATGAACGAAAAAAAAACATTTTTTTATTTTGAAGTATGTTATGAGGTCACCAGTAAAACAAAGCATAAACTTGCTAGCCTCCTAAGATCAACTGTGCTGATCCTGGTGGCCCCATCCCTACAATTGCCAAGCCGTGTCCAATAGTCAAGTCTAATTATGGAAACATTTGGATTGCACAGCCAAACCATCATTGTTCATAATGGCCCCAAGACCCCCTACAAACTGTATTAAAAGTTGCATAAAATAAAGAATCTTTGAGAATTTCCTATACTTAAAATCTATTTTTTTTATTTTAAAGGCTTATTTTCTCCAATAATATCGGACATTAAAATGATTGCTCAGTATTAAAACCAGTTTTAACTGTCAATAGTAGTCAGGTAATTCAAATCTGAGGGCCTCTTGGCAACCTTTCTCAGGAATTGTCTCATATTCCCTAATTTCAGTTGAAATATTCCCTACTATAGGACTAGAAACAATCAAAGGTAAATTTGGGTTGCTTGTAAACAATTTGGGTTGATCTGTCACTTGACACTGTCATTGATCACTTATAGCTCCTTATCTAATGGAAGTCAATGAATCAATGAAGTCAAAATAAACTACTTGAAGACTAGAATCTCTACCTATAAAATATACCCATGTAACATATGTAAAAGAACTTGTAGAAAGTCATAAGCAGAAATACAAAGGTAAATTCTTTGGGCTCAATGCATTAAACAAAAGTTAACTTACAGTTTAATTGGTTAACTAAACTTGATATAACTAAGATAATCTGATGGGGAAAATGTTATGTTATCACAGCACTGGAATTATATTTTTTTTTGGTTTTTTTTTTGGGCCACACCCGGTCACACTCAGTGGTTACTCCTGGCTATTTGCTCAGAAGTCGCTCCTGGCAGGCACAGGGAATCATATGGGGAACCAGGGGATCGAACCGCGGTCCGTCCTAGGTTAGCGCAGGCACCTTATCTCCAGCGCCACCGCCCGGCCCCTGAAATTATATTTTTATGGAACAAATCATGCCCAAACTTAGTGACTTCAAACAAACACACAATCTGTCATTAGCAGTTTGGCCCCAGTTGGTAGAACTTCAGCTGGTCTAAACTTGGTTCACTCAAGCAGCTGAACTCAAATGACAGCCCAACTAAGATGGAATAATATAAAGTCATATAATATTACCTACGTGTCTAGAGGTTGATGCTACCAGTCAGCTGAACCTTGTTCCTAGCAATTTAGCCCAAGTTTCATTACGAAGACAGTATTATAAAAAAGCTAGTTTCAATATTGCTGTTTGATATCTGCCTAAGGCAAATTTGTTTTAATATGATTAGTCAAAATCAATCATATAGTCAAATTTTACAATATAGAAATGGTCTATTGAAATTAATAATGATGATACAGGATGACTTATTAGAGCCATTATTCTAATAATATAACTATTGTAGCTCTATTATTTGCATCCCTAGCAGCAATTAATATTATAGTCTATATAACAACCAATATATTTATAAATATGGCAAAAAAAGCATCACAATAAAACAGCATAATATATCCAACCACATGATTAGGTTGTCTGTGGCAAAGACATTTTAAATGTAGTCACAGTGAGTTTCTTGTATATCATGCAATATGGCTAAATATATTAATTCCTATGAGATACTTTATTCTCATTTATAACTAAAACTTATATCCCATAACCATAAACAATATCACCTCTCATTCCTCTCCCCTATAGAGCTACCATTCTATTGTTTATTTTGTTGGGAGTACTTTTGGTGGACAAGTAGAAGAAGAGAAATTAGGTCACACTTTGTGATACTGTGTTCAGGGTGAATATAGGGATCTGGGGTCGTATACCAGGGTCATATATATTCAAGAAAACACCTTAACGCCTGCAACATCTCTCCAACATAACCACCATATATTTTAAAGAGCTTGATAATATTCAATCTTATATAAATAAGATTATGCTGTGTTAGTCTCTCTGTGTCTGGTTTATTTAATTTAACATGAGGTTCTCCAGATTCAATCATATTGCAGATAGAAAGACTTTCTTTAACTTAATGATTGAATAATATTCTGACTTACACAATGATATTATTCACAGAGGCCCAAAATAAAAAATATTAAAGTGTAAATTTATAGATTACAATAAAAGAATAAGTGGTACAAATATACTATAAAATATTAGAATTAACTAGATTTGTAAGAAAATTTGAGCTGCCTACAGATAGCTCAATGCAAACCATTAGGATGAAAGCACAATGAAAACAATAAAACATGGGTCTCTTTATTTATTGGGTAGCAACAATAGAAAGCATAACTAAGATAAAATTTACAGAGCTTCTGAGTTCA
>PVKC010018981.1:0-19347 GCA_004027635.1 Crocidura indochinensis
AGAACAGCAAGGACACATGCTAAAGGGGAGCATGTGATACTGGTCAGTTGGGAGTCTTGGTTCCTTCCAAATGAGCCAGTGACAAACCTAGGATGTGACTGGCTGAGATCTGAATATGTAAGAGACCCAATGATTATTTCCTGTTATATTGTAGGAAAATTCCCAATTTATAGTTATAAATTAAAAGACTAATAAGCAATAAACTTTGTAGTGCTGATATCCAATTGCTAATAATAAAGTAATTTTTCTTTCCTTTTATATTTGTATGTGTTTTTTAAATTCTAAATAACTGTTTTAATTACAAATTGAAATATTATTTTAAAATAAATTTTATGTTCTAAGTATTCTAGGAGTAATTAACTGATCATGCTTTAATAAAACTTGAATATTAATTCTAATAAAAACATGTGTGACCAAAAATAGGAAAGCAGAACTTCAGAAAGCATTTTCTCTCTAGGAGGAAATGATAAGCTTTCATTCTAAGATTGTCAGCAATCACTCTCCTTTCAAAGATTATAAATTTTGGTTATCTGTCTTCTACCAATTCTTTTCCCCAAATGACACATAAAGATACAGATGATTGTGACCTAAGAACCTATACTACTAGGGGCTGGAGTGATAATATAGTGAGTAAGGTATTGCCTTGTAAGTGGACTACTCAAATCCAATACTCAGCATCCCTTACATTCTCCCAAGCCAACTAGGAGCGATCCCTGAGCATAGACCCAGGAGTAAGTTCTGAGCATTACTGGATGTGACAAAAAAAAAGAAGGAAGGAAGGAAGGAAAAAAAGGAAAGAAGTAGGGAAGGAAAAAGAGAAGGAAGAAAGGAAGGAAGGGAGGGAAGAAGGAAGGAAGGAAGAAGGAAGGAAGGAAGGAGAAGAAATAAAGAAGAAATAGATGAGAATCTATGCTATTATTCTCACAGTTATTATTCTTACAGTTAAGAACCTTGATTCACTAGGTAAAATATGTAGCATCAGTAATACTAGCAGGACCCCAACTACATGCTGAAAAATATTATGTAAATAATAATGGTAAGAATAACATCATTTGGGGGCCCGGGAGATAGCATGGAGGTAAGGCATTTGCCTTTCATGCAAAAGGTCATCGGTTCGAATCCCGGTGCCCCATATGGTCCCCCGTGCCTGCCAGGAGCAATTTCTGAGCATGGAGCCAGGGTAACCCCTGAGCACTGCCGGGTGAGACCCCCCCCAAAAAAAAGAATAACATCATTTGTTTACATGTATTCTATAGTCCTTGTCTAATTTGTGTTCACCATGGTGCAACAGCCCAGCCAAATAAAAAAGGGATATCTTTTCCTAGACAAAGTGAGTGGACATCCAATTCCTTTTACTTCATTGAAAGTTTTAAGACTTGACAGGGTGAAGTGACTTGCTGAAGATCCCAGCTAGTTCTGCCATGTGATTGGACAGATGGCCACCCATTTGGTTCCACTTTTATTTTCTTCCCAAATGAGGTGCATTGCTAGGAACCAGCATTGATTGCAGCTGATGGGTTAATGGCAGAGAATCAGATGGCTGTGGAACCTTGCTGTTAGTACTTGATCTCTCCCTAAACCCTGAAAATAAGTAACAGCAGGACACAAAACAGAACTCTTCTTGATTCCTACTGGCAATTCCTGGGAGGAAAGAGTTCTGCTCATTTCTTCTGTTCCATCTTAAAGAGATATGCCTTGTCCAAGAGCAGCCTTTGTTGAGCACTATGGTAAGCGCTTACCTCAATACAGCCTCTGCTCAAGAGCTTGCATTCTTAATTCTATTCATGCTACAGACTCATTCTTTTTCTTGATTTGTCAAGACCACAGCCAGTTATGCCTGCCCTTAGTCATGATTTGACCTCTGGTGAGTCGTGTGGTTTCCTCAGGCTTAGCTTTTTTGTTTTTAAATAAAAGGAGAGGTTGGGCTGAATGATATTTAGAAACTTTTTGATTCTAAAATTTCAGGAATGCTGATAAGATTGATAAAAGAAGTCCAAATATCAGATACCCGATTTTCATCTTTCTTTCTGGAGTTTATTTCTACACCTCTATGCTTAGTCAAGAAATTCACACAATTAAGGTATTTTTATATTGTGGTGTAGACTATGCGGTGCCACAGTCAATGATGCTCATAGCTACTCCCAGCTTGGTACCCAGGGAACCATGCAGTCGTTAGGAACAAACTCAAGTCTCCTGCATGCAAAGAATGTGTCCCGGATTTCTCTTCAAATCCCGGAAGTTTATTTAATTCCTTTTTAAACTCATTTACTGATTTCTTAGGAAATAGAAAAACCACACTCCTTTTGAGTTTTTGTACAATAGTAACATCGACCATTTATTTTTTCAAAAGACCTGTGTTGAGCTATTTTTGCACATTTTCAAGCATATTAATCTTAGAAAACCCTAGCGCCCTGCTATGTTTCTCTGTGGAGGGGTTTTACCAAGTCCATTCATAAATGCAGAGGGAAAGGCCAGAGAGAAAAAAAACTCAGTCCTCTGTTTGACTTGCCATTTCGTATTTCTTCTTCCATGCTTTGCTGTCAGCAAAGATCAGCATCAAGGGACCAAGCCACAGCTGTCTCAGATCTTTAGGAACGGTTAGAGCTTAAGGGATTTATAGTGTCTAGGACTGTTTATCCAAAAGAGGTGGCCCCCACTTCAAAGAAATCTACAGGATGCCTTCTGACCAAGTGGAAACTAGCCACCAACTGCCTCAGGCCTCCAGAATTAACTTCTGTCTACTCTAGTCAAGGACTGAGAGCCTGTTTGGATAAGAGGATTTAACTCAGCAGAGAATCTGATTTACCTTGATTTGATCTCAACCCCAGTGCCACAAGGCATGTGAAAGCGCCTATTAGACTTTTTTCTTGGTCTCACAACAAAGTGACAGGAGAGTATTTAGTATGGATGCGGCAGAATCTATGACTCTGGGCCCCAGAGCATTGAAACAACTCACAGAGTGCATGCAAGTGAGCACGCAGGCCTAGCGGAAACTCATTTAGAATGTGCTGGGAAAGGAAGAAACAAACGCAATTAGATAGAAAGGCACAATTTGGAGGAAATTGTGACTCTACATTTGGGAGGGGGTGAGAGTGGATTTGGGGCCATAAACTCTTACAGCAAGTGTAAAAGGCCGAAAGCACAGCGTGGATCACAAAGTGCGCTCTCAATGAGCGTCTGTTGTCTGGCTGATGAGGGCCGCAGCTGCGGGAGCAAAGGAGACATTGTAGGACCTCATGCTGCCTTCTAATCTCCTCTCCTCTCCCAGGCTCCAGTCTCATCTGCTAAAACTCCTGTTAACACTTTACCACTCACATCTTTAGCTCACCCTCATATAACCTTGTTGTTGTTGTTTTTCTGTTGAGGGTTTTTTTGTAGTTTTCTTTTTTTTTTGGCCATTCGTGATCATAATTTTCTATTGCTAATGTACATTTTTATAATGTATACTTATTATTGAAAAGATTTATAAATATCAACCATGCATAGTTGTGTACAGGAAAAACAACATGAAAAAGAGAATGTATTTTCTCATTTGCTGTCCATACTGCAAAATAGAAGCACTTCATATTCCTTACAAATTATTTGACTCCTGATGCTGTCCCACAGAGAGATGTGCTTGCCACCTTTGAGATGCACCTTCTTGTGAAGGATGACTAGATTAGTGTCTTTAAGAATTTTGATCAGTTGATTCTTAAAAAGTAAATCATTGTTTGCTTAAAAATATGTGATAACAAATTTACCTGATGATCACAATGAATTCTCTTTTTATTGAGGATAGTTTAGCTAGCTCAATCCGAAGTTGCACTTCTATTATATCCACTGACTAGAAAGAATAGAAAAGCAGAGAAGATACAATGCTTATAAAGGGAACTATGCCATTATAAAGGGAACTATGCCACTTTGGGCTACTTCTTATAATAGGTCTCAAGTAAAGATATGACACAAGTAGATAGAAAAATCCCCTCCAGTAAAATTTCAGGAGACCCCAACTCTCAAAATATTTTTTTTTGGTTTTTGAGTCACACTCAGCAGCAATCAGGGGTAACTACTCCTGGCTCTATGCTCAGAAATCGCTCCTGGCAGGCTCGGGGGACCATATAGGATGCAGGGATTTGAACCACCATCCTTCTGCATTCAAGGCAAACACCCTGCCTCCATGCTATCTCTCCAGCCCCTCCAAATATTTCTTATCCTTGTTGCTAAAGTATTTTCAAAGTGCCATCATCCAAAACTACTTCCATTCCATAGAAGTCTTTAGCTATCAAAGGCATCAGAAGTGTCACTTACACTTAGTTGCAATCAAACAAAAGTCAAGTGCTCTTGAGCCAACCATAGCTCATTAGACAAGAGGATCAGCACTCTCTTTAGATCTAGTTTGTCAATAGCACTCAATGTACAGATTAAAGTAAGTGTGAAGACGTTGACAGTCAGAACTAGTTGAATTAGTGACTTTAAACAAAAACCACCACAAAATGCACTTCAACTTGAGACTGTTCTTGTCTATAGAAACCTACTAGGGGAATGTTGAAGCATCCAATAACCCCAGAACTGAAACCATCTTGTACACTAAAGTTGGGAATTGTGCAAAAAAATTTTTCCTCTTTCTCAGAGGAAAATTTTATTGTCATCCTCTATTGTCTTTTATGAGTCTTGCTGATAAAGATGGAAGAGATGATGACTCCTGGTGCAGACTGCATTAACCTTGTCTTAAGGGAAAATTACTTGATGGCAGCACAGGTCTATGGAATTAATTATAAGTGAATTAAGACTGGAAAAAATATTATAAAATGCTAGCATCGGAGAGCTTCTCCAACAGGGCCAAAGGTGAAGCCCTGATTTCAGTTTTAATTAACCAACCCTCTAATATTATCTTCTATCGTAAATGCAAAGATGGTATAGAGCCATCAATATAGTTCAATGGTCTGGATTGCAAGCTTTGCATGCAGGAGTTACAGGATCAGATGGTCCCCTGAGCATGCCAGGAATGACACCTCCACCACCACACAAACAGTACTATTACTACTAGTAGTAGCCCTTAAGCACTGATTTGTGTGTCACAAAACCAAAATATGTTAGAGTTGATGCACATTTGTTGTTTTCTGGTATAGCAGATGAGAAATTGAAGCCAAGAGAAGGTTTTTTTGTTTTGTTTTTGTTTTGTTTTGTTTTGGTTTTTGGTTTTTGGGCCACATCCGGTGATGTTCAGGGGTTACTCCTGGTTATTCGCTCAGAAGTCGCTCCTGGCAGGCACGGGGGAACCATATGGGGAACCGGGGGATCGAACCGCGTTCCATCCTAGGTTAGCACAGGCACCTTAGCTCCAGCGCCACCGCCTGGCCCCAAGAGAAGGTTTTGACTAGACTAAAATCATCAAAAAGAAAGAATCGAACAGGTTTACTGATAATTACTTTTGTAAAGTCATACATAGAGAAATAAAAGAGTAAGGATTTCTATTCCACTTAGATTTAGGAAATGGCAACAGTGTTGCTATTGTCTAAACCTGAGCCACCCAAATAAAACATGTAAACCAAAAAAAAATTTTTTTTGTTATTTTTGGGTCACATCCGGCAGCACTCATGGGTTACTACAGGCTCTTTGCTCAGAAATTGCTCCTGGCAGACTCGGGGGACCATATGGGATACTGGGATTTGAACCACTGTCCTTCTGCATGCAAGGCAAATGCCTTATCTTCATGCTATCTCTCCAGTCCCGTAAACCAAAATTTTAATCTCTGTGACCACAGAGATTGTGTTGGGGGTAAGGTGCTTGCCTTGCACACAATCACTGACCTGAATATTACCCTCCAGAAATGTTTATGCCAGGAATAATCCCTAGAATAATAATCCCTAGAGTCTGGAGTAAGCCTGGATCACAGCAAGGTATGATAAAAACAAGACAAAATAGGGAAGCCACATATTCCAGAAATTTTAGGGGTCCTCTGTAATGACAGCCACATATACTATGAGCTAATTTAATTACTCTTGCAAGTTTCTGGAGACTGTTTATAGCCTGTGTGAAATACAGGCAGGTGGTGGGGGAGAAGGGAGATAGGAGCATTGGTGGTGGGAACATTGCACTGGTGAAGGGGTGTTTTCTTTTTTATAACAGAAACCCAATTACAAACGTGTTCATAATTATGGTGCTTAAATAAAGATATTATTAAAAAATAAATAATTGGGCATTAAAAGAAAAATAAAGAACTGGTAAGCAGTATCATTTAATGTCCATCTTTTCACCCACCTTATAAATTCATAAACAAAGAAAAATCTGAAAACACATCCACCATCTTTTATTGATATCGCTTATTTATCATTTAACAGAACTGTAGAAACATTGATAAAGAAATAGTCTTAAAGATATAGGAAAACAAAAGGGTAACACCAACTGATGCACTGTTTCCAAGTTGTTTATTTGCCATGAATTTTTTTATTATTTGAAAAACAACTAGATCAACAAGAAAATTATTTGTTTACTTGAAGTATATTTACTATTCTCCAAATGTCTTAATATCACTTGGACTGATATTCATCATAGCTTGGGGGTAGGAAGGAATGCATTTCTGGAATTCATCTACAGTTCATTCACTGCCTGATCAAAGATTTGGCCTTATAATTTGTCATCAGAGACTATTCTTGCTTGCTCTGAATAATATGATGTTTACTAGCCAGCAATCAGAAAAGCCATCATCGGCAGGGCTACCAGGACCAAACACATGGAGTATGTCATATGCCCCAGCTGGTCTCTGAGCAACATAGTAAAGCAGAGTGGCAAAGATACAGATGGAGGAATCCAGTTATTGCCAAAACCAGACTCATAAATCTGCTATAAAGCACAAAATGGCTCTTTCGCTCATATTCTCTCTCTCATGCTTGCTCCTTTTCCTCCTCTTTCCTCCCTCCTTCCCTTCTCTCAAACTCAAGTCTAAAATGATAGCCTCCATGGATGAAGAAATATACACTATAGGTAATATCCTATTTGTGTCTGATTAGTAAAATACAGAAAATTAACTATCACCACTCACTGGAATCTGAGTGATGCATTATTTTACCAGGAATTTCTCTGGAAGTTACTCTTCACTAAAATCTGGGTATTATTCTTTTAGTTATAAAATAACCCTCTTACTTTGTCACTCAATATAGTCCAGGCATTGTCAATAACTATATTATAGATTAGTATATATTCTTCAGAACCAAAAAGGATACTCTTGCTGATCTTATTTTAAGCTCCATACCTCAATTTTGACTTGAAAATTATTGGTTATTAGTAACAGTTGTTATACTTTTCACCTTTGACATGGAGTCTTGGTCATTTCACATATGAATGTATTTGACTCCTACACTCTCTGAGTAACAAGTTGAGTTTGCTCTGCTGTGCCTTGGAGTAACTGATTTTATTTAGATTTATATTATGTATAAATGTGCACAAACATTTTTTTAGAAAGAGTAGCCTGTGTGTTGGTTTTTTTAAACATATTTTCCTTTTCCTTTTTACCTTCTTAGTGAATAAGAGGGAATTTCAAGGACAACTTCTAGAATTTAAGAAATTATTTTTTAAAATTGTATTTTATTGAAACCATTGTGATCTACAGAGTTCTTCATAATTGAATTTCAGATATACAATGAGTCAGTATCATTCCCACCACCACTGTAGACCTCCCTTCACCAATGATCCCAGAGTCCATTCTATACCACCACCTTTGCCCCCCTGACCTGCCAGGGTAACAGGCCCAATTAAGTTTAAGTTGTTAAAGTTCTGATTTGCTTACCTTCAGAGAAATTAGGGCCATAGTTTAAGAAGGTTAAATTTCTGTATCATATGGCAGCTCAATTCTAAGCTTATTGAGAACCCCTCATGCTGTTTTCCATAAGGGTAAAACCAAACAACACTCCCACCAGCAGTGGATGAAATTTCCCTTTTCAAAACATTCCCATCAGCACAGATTGTTCCCAGTATTTTAGATATATGCCAACCTTGAATTCTATTTCTGCCTGTATCTCTTCAATACTAATCTGCTGATCTCCCTCTGAAAAAATTCTGAGCCTTGTGCCACTTACAATCTGCTTGTCTGGCCTGTGTTCAGGGCCTCACTATACTTTCCTCATTGATTTCTCTCTGCTTCAGACTACAAAGGATTATGTTATCTAACACATCTGTCCATTCTATGTCTGGCTAAGGATGGATAATGTCTTCTAATTCCAAGTAACTTTCACTTTTTAGAATGTTATGGGATAAAATTATTGCTATGTTGATGGAAACTAAGTTTTAATGACTACATTGTCAAAATAATTAGCTTAGGCCTAGGCAATCATTTTACTTTGATTTTTCTATTATTAAATAATATTTTGTTTCATATGCCTTTTCCATTTTATACCAATGTCAATTAGAACCAACAGTTTTTCATGTCAAAGGTACACTAGCCAGATTTTGTTTATCTCCAGGGGAGATGGGCAGAAGGTTAAAGATCACCCTAAAACTTGGTCTACAGGAATGTTACAGGATATAAGACAGTACACATAAAATATTCACTCTTCTGTTCTTCCTTCTGAATAAAGTTTGTTTTTTTTTTATTGGGGATTGTCAGATCCGGAGGTGCTCAGGCATTTTTCCTGGATCAGGAAACACTCCTGGAAGTTCTTGAAAGGCCAAATGCGGTGCTTTTTTTTAATAAATAAACCTGGGTCAGCCATGTGCAAGGCAAGCAGCTTAACTATCTCCCTGGCCCTAAAATTTTGTTTCTGAATAAAAATAGCTTTTGAATTTGTCTTAATGTTAAGAACATAGAAAATAGATTTAAAAATATGTTTTAAATGCTGAAAACTCATGGTACAACAGCATAGGATATAATAGTTTAGTGGAAATGGAACTACTATACCACATTCTAATGCTGCTCCAGATACAGTGGACACATGCCCAAGATCTTTGTTTCATTCATAAAAGACAAGGGGAACATCTACGAGTGATTCTAGCTTTAAAATTCTAGCTGGGGACTGGAGAGATAGTAAAGAAATTAAGTCATATGACTTCCATGTTGTTGACCCAGCTTTGATCCACAACGCTGCTGGGTAAAGACCAGAAATCTAAAAAAAAGTAAACAAAAATTCACAAGTTCAAGTTCTGTAATATTATAATATTATATATAATATATTTGATCTATTTATTTATTTTGTGCAAGACAATATATATTGACAAGATAGTATATACCTCTCCAGTTCTTTCATGTACCAGTTTATGATGCCATCATTTTATTCATCTCAAAAGATAATATATAATTACATAAAATATAATGCATGAGAATTATTAAAAGACTGCTACTTCTAATAAAGTACAATGTAGCTAATAAAAGCATTTGTAATATCACAATTTTGGGGGATCTTTGGAATTAGTAAAATAAAAATACTGCATAATAAGAAGTGTGGATTCAGTTGCTCTAGATACCAATTTCAGTGCCACCTCTTTTATAAAGTTTTATGCTCTGAAAGGTGAGTATTTAGCCTTGCACAAAAGCAACAATAATGCCTACATGAGAGTCTTATAAGCACAACTAAAACTTTCTAGAGATAATGATAATTATCAACTTTGTTTTTATTGATAGTTCTCAGACTATAACTGGTAACTTCAGAATTATTGATATCTTGTTCAAGCCCTTGACCTATTTTAATTAAGTATAAGCTTTACTAATCATTATAAAAATAATAAATAAATATATCATGTAGTCTCATGAAAGATCTTATAATCAGTAAAAGGTCACTATGATTTAACTGTATTAGAAAAAAGATAACAAAAAATGCCAATGATAAAGAGGCTGTCAGCCAATCCAGAGTAGAAAAATATAGCTTAAACATGTTAGAATAATTGATCATGTAAATAATGGTATAAACCACATGATCAAGTAATAACTTATAGTGATATGCATATATAATGCTTTGTTGTGTGCGTTGGCTATCATAGTTATTCCTCATATTGCAAATTCATTTGGGAGTTAAATTCAATTCTTGCAGCAACCTTATTCTGAATTATATTTACAGTACAGTACTTAAACTTATATTTTATACTATTTTACAATATAATTTTATAGCCTGAAAACTAACTTACTAATTATAGCCTTTCATAATTTATGTGATGTTTGATACAAACTAACTTTCCATCTTTATATTTTTTCCTTTATAATATATTTTACAGGACTTTTATTTAAAAAAATGTTAAGCCACTGTTTAATTTTTCATCAGAGAGCCCTCCAATTTGATATTTCTTAAACATTCCTTCCCCAGATTTTTATTGGTGAGATATCCATGTATTTCATAAAATCAACCAGAGAATCTCTGATTGCCCAGGAGAAAACAATTTTGACTGGAGAATGCTGTTATCTGAACCCTTTGCTCCGAAGGATAATAAGATTCATAGGTGAGTACAGGGCCATGCTGAACTGAGCCCTCAATTTTAGAAAAACTTTACTAACATATTTCATAAAAACCTAAACTAATTAATGGAAGTACCAACTGTCAATCAAAAATTGCTTCAGATATAATCCAGAAAGGACATAAATTGAATCAGGTATCAAATTTTTCATTTTCTAAGTGAAGCCATAGCATATTAAATATTTCTCATGTTATGTATTTTAATATTTAGAAGATATTACCATACATCTTTTAACTGAGTCAGACAAAGGTGGAAACAGAGGAAAGCTCAATAAAATAAAATTTAAAATCATCAAATTTCCTGACCAAGATTTTGTACCTGGTAATTTTGTTATACTGAGAACTTTTCAAAGTGTTAACATTCTTATTTGTTAGATTCTTGAAAACAATACCTTCACAGATTCAGGAAACAAATAGTTGTATTAGTATCCTCGAGAAGGAATGATCATGGTATGCTATAAAAATTCCTCCTTCTAGGACTTTCATTAGACACCGATGGTAAAAATAGATATAATGTTTGAGAATGAATGGGTTTACATAGCAGGGGTCTTATACTGCTTATATGATTAATAGTCAATAAATAATTATAGTATTTTGATGAGATCATAGAAAAATCTAACTAGATCTTTATAGGAGCCAGGTGATCACCCAAAGTGTAAATATCATGAAACTACTACTTTTTTTGTGGGGGCGGAGAATCCACACCTGATGGCACTCGGGGGCTATTCCTAGTTTTGCGCTCAGAATCGCTCCCTGTCAGGCTCGGGAAGATGCCAGTAATAAACCCTGGTCAGTCCCAGGTTTGTGCAAGGTAAATGCCCTACTGCTGTGCTATCGCTCCAGCCCCAATGAAACTATTTTTAAAATTTGAACAATGAAAAAAGTGAGGATCAGAATGAAAAGGCTCTCAACTCTTTGGTTAATTATAATCTTTATTCCATTCCTTCCCTTTGGAAGAAAATGTTAATTTTCTCCTTCCAAAGACAAATGGTTGGATCAATACATATATGCAATAATGTGTATTGGAATGGGAATGAGGAAATAAGAAGAGCTGAGAGCCTAAGAAAAATCTAATTCAAAAAAGTTTTCCTTAGCATTCAAAGTCTAAAGTACTTCCTGTGTTGTATTACAGAATGTCCTGTAGTGACAGTTAGCAGAAGAGTCATTGGAGTACCTTTGATCAACAAAATGTCATTACTGTCTTAATAGTTTTTTTCCAAATGATAATGATTTCTAAATATATCCAGAATTTGGTTTGTTCTCATTATAATTAGTAGATAACAAATCATAAAGGAGAAATGAAGACAAATAAGAATATTGATTTATTTTTAATTTATTATTTTACTGGATCAGACTCTTTATATACATTATATAATATAATCACCTATAAGATAGGGTATAGTCCTAATTGTGCAGATGAGGACTAAATAGAAATAGGATAAAGTAACTTTTTCCAGAAAGGATAGGAATAGAAAAGGAGAGTCAGAAACAGTGAGGGATTATGAATAAGCACACACATATAATGTTTAAAGATAAGTTTCTTGACTACTGCTTGATCTTCTATCTGTACAGGTAATTAAAATAACTTATTAAAATTGGATATTATAATTAAGTGAAATTGTCTTTTTAAGTCAGTCATTTTTACTTATCAAAGATAATACATACCAATATATGACCCATCAAAGCTGGGACAGGATCCACAGAACAGGAAATTTTAACTGACATCTCATTTATATAGATTTGCCTATATTTATTAGCAAGGCAGGCTTTGCTCCCTAAGGTATATCAGAAGATATACACCACCATCCAGGAATTAAGCTTGCTAATTGCTTATTGCAGTATACCAGATTCACACCTGAGTCTCCGCATCCAATGAAGGCATGTTACAGGAAGACCACTATTAATGTAGAAATTACCCAAAGGAGCAATACATTCTTTTCTTTGTGATCAATGACACATTTGTCCCTTTGGGTCTATCAAATAAACCATCATAAGCCAGTAATAGTCAAATAAAATGAGCTCAATTTCAGTAGCATAAGATACTTTTTGTAGAGAAGAAATATTAGACTAGGTATACAGTGTGCAGGCAATATAAAAGCCATAGGCTATTACAAGAAATAGCATAAAAAGAGAAGAAAGATTGTTGGGCTTACTTTATAATTTTATAACAGTAGAAATGTGACTAGTTAATTCATTCAAAATCATGAAGGCCACCTTCAGCCATCTGGGAACTTGTTAGAAATAGTCTTACAGGGTCGGAGAGGTGGCGCTACAGGTAAGGTGTCTGCCTTGCAAGCACTAGCCAAGGAAGGACCCCGGTTCTATTCCCCAGGTGTCCCATATGGTTCCCCCAAGCCAGGGGCAACCCCTGAGCATCAAATGAGTGTGCCCCCCCCCAAAAAAAAAACAAAAAAGAAATAGTCTTATACCTCATTCCTTATCTACTGAATTGTAAGGCCTCATAATCTGTGTTTTGCAGCAAATCATCTTGGTGCTTCTAATGCATGCTAATGTTTGTGAGCCAGAAGTTTAGACCTTTACAATTTCTTGCCCCCTTTTGGTCAGAGAGATACTACACAGGTAGGGAACTGGCTTTGCACACAGTTGGCTGGGCTCAATCCCCAACACCACATATGTTCCTCCAAGCAATAGCAAGAGTGATCCCAGAGTACAGAATTAGGAGTAAGCCCTGAGAACCATCAGGTGTATCCCTCCCCAAAATGTACCCAAAAATTCCTTATCCTTTATAGGACTCCTTTATATCTTACTTTCCAACTGGACTTTATTTACCTAAACTTCACAATATCAAGATACATTGGTCCTTTCTTTGTTTTTGTTTGTTTGTGTGTGTTGTTTTGAGGCCACACCCAGCTGTACTCTGGGCTAACTCCTTCCTCTACATAGGTATCACACCTGGCAGGTCTCAGAGGACCATAATATAGGATGCCTGGGAACGAATGGGGTTGTTTACATATAAGACAAGTGTCCTATCTGCTGTACTATTGCTCAGCCCCCACTAACCATTTTATGAAGGATTTTATGGAGCAAAAAATTTGACTAAGGTGTTTGCCTGCTTTAAAATTTTTAATGATTTCAGGGCCGGAGAGATAGCACAGCGGCGGTAGCCTTGCAAGCAGCCGATCCAGGACCTAAGGTGGTAGGTTCCAGTCCCCGGCATCCCATATGGTCCCCCGTGCCTGCCAGGAGCTATTTCTGAGCAGACAGCCAGGAATAACCCCTGAGCACCGCCGGGTGTGGCCCCAAAACCAAAAAGAAAAAAAAAGGTTAATGATTTCTAGTGTTCAAGTGTGATACTTGTTCATATACTATTCTTTCTGCCCAAAATATCCCATTGTCGCACTTTAACCATTAAATCTGGTCAAGCCCTA
Organism: Crocidura indochinensis; assembly: GCA_004027635.1. NCBI lineage: Eukaryota > Metazoa > Chordata > Mammalia > Eulipotyphla > Soricidae > Crocidura > Crocidura indochinensis. Next base: position 13,805 of record PVKC010018981.1, read on the forward strand.
TTCATTATTCAAAATGTTGCTTAAACATTTTCCTCTTTATAAATCCATAGATCTACCTCTTCTTCTAGGACTCCACTCAGTCTTATACCTTTTCTAGGTATTTATCATATTATTGTAATTACTTGTCTGCTACTCTTTATGAGTACTCCTTTTGAGTCCTTGAAGGCTATATACTTTTCATTTTGCATTAGCTACATATTACAAAATGCATGGCACATAGTAGGTTTTTAACACAAATTTTTAAATGAGTAAAGAAGCAAGAATGAATTTCTGCTTCTTAAATCACAAATTTGCCCAACTGCTACAACTAATGCTATGTCTTAAATACTCATTTTTCTCCTGCTTAATTAACTTTATTACTAGTCTTCCATTAGTCCAAGAAAATTAAATTGCGTTAAGTAAAAAAAAAAAAGGTCAGAGTGTCCTATTTTTTTTATATATAGAGTAGTAGAAGATGGGGGAAGAGCCTATTTATCTTAAAAAGGGTCAACTTGCTTTTTCAGAATGTCCAAATCTTTTTTTCCCCACAGAAATAGCAAACTGTTTGAAATAAAGAACATTTAATTAGAGTTTTTATTTGAAATTAAGTGAAATAAGTAGTAGTCAAAATATATTAGAAATGTTATTGTAAAGAGCCTAACAACTTCTTTTTTTCTAGTCCAACAACCACCAAGATTCATAACATGCAATTGGCAATAGAAAATAACAGCTAACTATTTTAATTAAAATGAAATGGCATGACCTTTATATTGCAGTTTATGTGATCATTTTAGAATTCATTACAAATACTATTTTCAAATAAATGTAATTGGTTTTATGTTGCAAAATTGTCAATGTTTTGGGACAATGATTTTTTTCTTAAAAAAATAAAACAGTATTCTGTAAAATATGAAAAAAAATCTTGGAATTTTCATACACTTCTGGTGAGACTAGGTTGATACATGTGTTCTACAGTTTGGTAACTGATTTTATTAGCCTTAAAAGTAATTTTCCATTATCTATTCAAAATTACAGGAGCCAGAGTGGTAGCACAAGCGTGGTGCATACATATGCCCTGCATGCACTAACCTAGGATGAAATGTGGTTCGATCACCCGAAGTCTCATATGGTCCCCCAAGCCAGGAGTGATTTCTGAGAACATTCCCAGGAGTAACTCCTGAGCATCACCAGGCATAACCCAAAAAGCAAAAAAAACATATTGAAATAATCTAGTATAAAGAACTTGTCAGAGTTATAGGTTAGTTTAATAAATTTGAATTATGATATCATAATATAAGTTAAAATTAACAATATTTTTAAAGTAAGTCTGCTCATAAATTATAACCTCCAAAATAGTATTTTAGTAATTTCTGAGTGCTGGTTGTGGCCTAAACCCCCCAAAATTATTTTAAATAATTTTTAAAATATTAACAATATAATATATAAAAAGAGAAAACTTGATGAGCATATAATTATTCAATTATTTTATAACAAAATAGTAAACCTTTAGTATGCATATGTGTGATTGCATGTACATTGCTGTGTGTATGTCACATATAAAAAAGCCTGAAAAGAAGTATTTTAATTGTCACTTCGAAGTAGAATAATGATAAATGTTTTATATTTTGCTTTAAAACTCTATTGTTTCTTTCCTGCAATGGGGAAAATAAGTGATGAACATACTCAGTTGTGTTCAGAGACCACATCTGGCTCTGTTTAGCTATGTCTGGAAGTTCTTGGGGACTGTAAATGGTGTCAGTCTTGACCCAGTTTGTAGATTCCACCTGTGAGACAAGCACCTTAAAGACTATGCTGACTCTCTCCCTCTCTTCTGTTCTTTTTAATTTTTGGAACTAATGTGTATCTATTTTAAAATTATATAAAGGACTACATATTATTTTTAAAAGGTGAAAGTGAAAAGCCTATTTAGGATAGCCAAGTTTTTTGTGTCATCTTTAGTGCAGAAAGCTGTGTTCTGAACTTAGTTTAGCTGTGAGGGTTTTTATCTAAAGTCTGATTTGCTCATAGTTCAGAAATTCTCTTCTCTTATCTGTAGGAAAGAAATGAATGAGTGAATGAATGAATGAATGAATCTAACTCCATCCCATCCATTCAAATTAAATGTTAAATGTAAAATTGGCAGGAGTAGAGAAATCTAAACGAAAATATTCAAATTAAGTCATATAGTTACCTAAATAAATTATGTGTAAACCTTGAGAGAGAGGATTTAGTTTCTCTAATTTACAATTTCAATATATAAACTTCGCCTCAAGATTCTTCTTATTAGGGGGCCGGGCGGTGGCGCTGGAGGTTTGGTGCCTGCACTAACCTAGGACGGACCGCGGTTGGATCCCCTGGTTCCCCATATGGTCCCCCGTGCCTGCCAGGAGCGACTGCGTCACCAGATGTGGCCAAAAAAAAAAAAAACCCAAAAAAACCACAAACATACAAACAAAAAAAGATTCTTCTTATTAAAAAGGATGAAGTACAAATCAGGCTTTCGAGAAAAAACCCTCACAGCTAAACTCTTTAGCAATTTCTAAACTATTGTGTAATCTTTCAACTCTATTTCCATATGATGATAAGGAAAAGAAGAAACTAAACTAAACTAAACTAAAAAATTTGACCACATTTTACAGAAATATAGTCAAATAATTAACACACTATAGACTACTTGAGTAGGGATGGGAGTTTGGTCCAAGGTGCTGCTAAGTGATCTTACAATAGGTACCAGAGATTGCAGTAGGTAGGCTATGTGCAAAGCAAGTATTACCACCCTTATACTACCTCACTGACATCAAAAAGTCACATATTGGGGACAGATTTAAGGATAACTTTATTATAATTTTTGCATTCAGATACAATCAACTTGAGTATTTTCTTGAAATATGCTTTGAATATTAATTAATATATTTATTAAATATTTATTTATTTAAAATTAAATCTAATGAATAAAGAGAAAAAGTATTTGGTTAGGCTTTTTGTTTGGTATAGAGAAGGAAAATCAATTTCCCTTTCCTCAATAACCTCAATAATAAATAAAGAAAATAGGTTCAAACATGCTAAGATTAGATTGTTTATTAGTACCCATAATAATCTGTCATGCAGAAATTATTTATTATGGACTTTTCATTTGGGATTACATAGTGGCATCATTATTATTGCTAATAAAAATTTAATTAGATTTCAAGCAAGTCATGACCATTTAGGTCATGTCTAAAGAAGAGATACTACTGGACAGAATAGAAAGTGCCAGTAAACAGTTAATTCATGTAATACTAATTAATTGCAATAAATTAAGTGTGATATAAATGATGCATGAATATTTTAAAATGCAGTTTCAGAGGTTAGAGTATTTTATGGTTGTATGGATTGATACCCTGAGACAAGTTTAATGTCATCCTTTTTGAGAATTAGAATATCCTTCTCGATTTTGAAAGTCAATTAAATATAGTGTATCTGAAAAGAGACCAATTTAATCAGCACATTTCTACTTTCATTCAGTATTTATACTTAAATCGAAGACTGGTTATATTCGTTCAGCTTTCAGCAAGTAATTTGTCAGGCATTTATATCCTTGGCACCAGTTAAGGAGTTGAGGACAAATTAGCAAACCCAAAGGAGATTTGCTCTCCTTGAATTCATATTCTAGAGAAGGAAAAACAGACATATAAGTTAGAGTGTTTGTTGAAAGGCAAGTGATATGGAGTAAAATAGAAAAAAATAGTAAGTATGTGAGGGCAAGACATGCCATTTTTAATGGAGTCAATCTTTTTTTAAATAATTTTATTGTGACTACAGTGAGTTATGATTCTTTTATAGTAATATTTAAGGTATAGCATGACAATGAGTCAGGGCCATTCCCTCCACCAGAGTTGCCCTCCCTCCACCTCTGTTCCCAGCATGTATCCCATATCTCCCTCGTTTGTTCCCTGGACTGCTAGTGTAACTGGTCCCCTCTGTGTGTAGCTTGAGTATTGATTCTGTTGTCCTTGACTTTGGGTTTGGTGTTTAAGTCTGATCATTTTTTATTTCCACTCAATGTTCATACTACTGTTTGGTTCTGATACTATTTTTTCCCCTCAATTTATGAGGCAGAACAAGATGATTCAAGTTATGTAGTTCTGTTGGGAAAATCAATGAAAAGAAGAAAGAAAAAAATTAGGAGAAGTCCATCTAGAGGTTATAAATATCAATTTCAAAGAAGAAATATATAACAAAACAAACAAACAAAAAACCAAAACCAGGGCCTGAGTAGTGGCACAAGGCGTAACCATAAGGTGTCTGCCTTGTACATGCTAGCCTAGGACAGACTGTGGTTCTATCTCCTGACATCCTACATGGTCCTCCAAGCCAGGAGCAATTTCTTAGCGCATAGCCAGGAGTAACCCCTGAGCGTCTCTGGGTGTGGCCCAAAAATCAAACAAACAAAACAAAACAAAAAAACCCAAAACCAGCAACTACAAAAAAAGGTACAACAGCACCAAAAGACAAACAAACAAACAAAAAAAAAAAAACTCAACAACCAAGGGACTGGAGAGATAGCATGGAGGTAGAACATTTGCCTTTCATGCAGAAGGTCATTGGTTCGAATCCAGGCATTCCATGTGGTCCGCTGAGCATGGAGGTAGGTTGTTTGCCTTGCATGTAGAAGGTTCGAATCCCGGCATCCCATATGATTCCCTGAGCCTGCCAGGAGCGATTTCTGAGCATAGAGCCAGGAGTAACCCCTGAGCACTGTTGGTGTGGCCCAAAAAAAAAACAAAAAAAAATTAATAAAAGGTAAATAATTAGCTAAGATATATATTAGGTGAGAAAGAAAAGGGAAAACAAAAGGCAAGAGAGAAGTGAAAAGAAAAATATGTAAATACGGTAAAAGAAAATAAGTTAAAAAAATTGGGCCAGTGCATCGGAGTTGGAAGGTTTTCCAATTTCTAGGCACTTCATGAATGATGTGGATGTCTTTGCAAAAATGAAGGTTTCAGGGTTAGATAGTGGCTGGAGCATCTTAGGATAAGCATCGTTTTTGCACATAGAGTACTAAGCGATGTGGTAATGAAGACTAAGAGGTGGCTACCCTATTATGTATTGTCTGCCACATCTTATGTATCATGGTTTCTTTACTAAAGAGAAACCAACAGTGTGACTTTATTGAACATAGATTGAATTGATGAATAAGAAAAAGGAGAGAAGGAAAAAAGTAAGAAAAGGAGGAATAAGATCGAAGAGAGCAAAGGAAATGGTAATTTGTAAAAGTGTATTTGAAGAATGGGACCTGTAACATAAGTATGTGGTGTGCCATTGACTATTTCAGTGGTCTGAATGATCATGTGCTTTAGGTCCTAATAGAAGATATAAACAAAAAGCAATGGGTAAATTGGAGTATTTTATCAAGACATTGTCATAATGAGCACTGTATAGGTATCTTGTATGATTGAGCACCAAGGCATAAAATTAGGATGTCCACCCTATGTTTCCAAGAACCATTATGGACAAAGAAGCTGAAGGGATAGCCAGGAGCAATTTCTGAGCATAGAGCCAGGAGTAACCCCTGAGCACTGCCG
>PVKC010018982.1:0-10204 GCA_004027635.1 Crocidura indochinensis
GAAAGAAAAGGAAGGGAGGAAGAAAATGAAAGAAGAAAGAATGAATGAAAGAAAGAAAAGAAGGAAGGAGAGAAAGAAAGAAAAGAAAAGAACAGGTTATCTTTTTGTCTATTGCTGATAGGCAGAAAAGTCCTGAAAGATGTATTGGGGTCAGAGACAGGACAAAGGATTCAAGGCATGACATATCCCATTAAGCCTAGCACCACCATGTGGAACCCTTGAGGTATCCTCCCCACAGGATTGGCCCTAGAAGCCTAGCACTCCTGGGCCTGAATTGGGCTGAATTGTCCAGCCCGGCTATTCAAGTATAATAGGGGTGGCGAACACATGGCTCGGCTCCTTGCCAAAATGAATGCGGCTCTTTGCCTCTTATCCTCATTTCTTTTACTGTGGCTCTTTGCCAAGTTTGGATTTTGTTCTGCTGCTCAGGTCCGTCTCAGAGGACGGACCTCTGAGGAGAGATCTCTGAGTACGTAGTCCCATCTCCCATCACTTGGAAACAACTGCACAGGCCATCGAGCGTGGGGGACCTGTGTGGCACACGTTGGTTCGTAGTGTGGAGGACACAGCACACCTCACTATCACTGCAGGATTTTGACCCTCACTCAAAGTGGCAAAATGCAATATGTGTTTCATAGATTATTGTTAAATTAGATGCTTTTGTGTGAATGTTTGTCTTTTTTGGCAGGTCACTGAGTGGTGTGGCTCTCTGACTCTCATAGTTTAAAATTTTGGCTCTTTTATTTATTATTATTATTTTTTTTTTTTTTTGCAAATTTTGGCTCTTTGTGTTGAACTTGTTTGCCACCCCTGTAGTATAACCAGGAGTGGGCTCCAGGTACTGGACTTTTTGGGAGCCTTTCCCCAAATGATTAATTTTTAAAACCACATTACTGTTTATTCCTTGCAGTTGTGTATCTGAAAAACGTTCTTTACACTAGGTATGGTGTGTATTTCACTATTGGTTATGATTTCGAAAATGTTTGTTACTTAAAAAAATATTGAAATAGGGACCAGAGCAGTGGCATAAGTGGTAAGGCATCTATCTGACTTGCTCGCTCTAGCATAGGACAGACCGAAGTTCGATCCTCCGACTTCCCATATGGTCCCCCAAGCCAGGAGCAATTTCTGAGCACATAGCCAGGAGTAACCCCTGAATGTCACCAGGTGTGGCCCAAAAACAAAACAAAATATTGAAATAGCTACCTTCACTTAGAAACAGGTGAAATATATAATATGTAGATTAAAAATATCTTAAAATTTAGTAAGGATTTTTCACTCTTCAAAAATAAATATAGAGGCTGGTGAGATAGCATGGAGGTAAGACATTTGCCCTGCATGCAGAAGGTCAGTGGTTCAAATCCCGGCATCCCATATGGTCCCCTGAGTCTGCCAGGAGTGATTTCTGAGCATAGAGCTGTGAGTAACACCTGAGCGTGGCCGAGTGTGACACAAAAACCATATATATATAGATGGGAAAGAACATACAATGGATAAGGCTCTTTTCTGACATGTCTGACCCAGATTGGTATCTTGAAAAGACATATATATAGTCCTGGAAGCATCACCAGGTGAGACCCCAAATAATATATATGTACATATATATGTATACACATATATACATACACATATATGTATATATGTACCTATGCAATGTAAAGTTTAATATATGTACACATATATACCCATCTAATGTAAAGTTTTTCTATATTGGAGGGAGATCTGGGATATTGGTGATGGGAATGTTGGACTAGTGAAGGAGGGTGTTCTTTTGCATGTCTGAAACCCAACTACAATCATATTTGTAATTAAGCTGTCTAAATAAAGATATACAAAAAAAGAAACGCACACAAAAGAAAAAGATGCTTAGTCATGAACTTAAATGATGCAAACTTTGCTCATATTCAGTCTTAATCCTATGAAAAATAAAAATGCTTGAGTTGAATGAAAGTTACACCCTTTGGATAGTTTGGAGTTTTCCACAGTTCTCCAGAAACTAGTGACTCATAGAAGTTGACCACTTAGCCAATATGCTCAGAATAGATTGATGAAAAATGGAGCAGACATGTCTAGCTCAATAACAAAAGATTATTCTATTTGTCACACAGTTAGTTGTATATTCCCATTTATTATCTTTTGTTTGGGGGCATTAAATACTGAGGGGGAAATGCACAGATTTATGCTCAGAAGTTGCTCCAGAGAGGTACCTGATATGCCATGGGCATCAAGGATTGAACCTGGGCCTCCTGCATACAAAGTCTGTCTTCCAGACCATTGAGTGATCTCTCTGACCCCTTGCTTATTATCTTTTTTGGTGATGCTTTCCCTCTTAATTAGTTTAAGGGAAATTACCCTTCTGACTTAGCTGATATTTCCTTTACTAGCATGAATTATTCTATCTGGAAGACAGTTGGTAAATTATTTATTTTGAACCAAACATGTTTTACTACTTAGCTTTTGTAAATAAAGTATGATTGGAAAACAGAAAAAAAAAAAGTTTTTTCTGTATTTTAATAAAAATTTATTCCAAGAGAATTTATAAATGCAAGTTATGGATAACAAAGATTTAATAAGAGATCGTGCTTACTTTTAAAATTTTTTATTTAAAACATTGTGCTTTAAAATATTATTCATAGTTGGGTTTCAGATATATAATGTTTACGATGTTTCAGGACCAGTCCCACCACCAGTGTCAACCTCCCTCAGAATCCATCTCACCCCACCATGCCCTGCCACCCAGCCTACCATTTTTATTATGGACATTAAAATTTGGGTACCAGGATTTTATTATCGTTGACTCTGACTTGACTATTTAGTTATGTTCCTTCTTAAAACCAATGTTGATTTTAAACCCTTGGCCCCTGTCCCCCATCCTTTCATATTTGTGTTACTTCCTCCTCCACTCAACTTTTTTTTTTTTAATTTTTATTGTGGCCAAAATAAGGTATAAAGCTTTCGCTATAATATTTAAGGTACATAGTGATAGTGAATAAGGGGAATTCCCACCACCCAGTGTTGTCCTCCCTCCACCCCTTTCCCAGTATGCATCCACTCAACTTTTTTTCTGCTTATGATACTCTGGGACCAAGAGTGTTCTAGACAAGTCCCATTTAAAACACTGCATTTCTTTATTCAGTTGTTTTAAATACCACATATAAGTGAGAACCTGTATTAATCCTTCTTCTGTTGGCTTGCTTCAATCAGAAGTGTAATTCCATCCATTTGCAGCAAATTACATAATTGCATCATTCCTTACATTGTGTATATATACCACATCTTCATGACCTAAACTCATCTGTTGTTGGACATCAAAGATGATTCCAGGGGCCGGGCGGTGGCGCTGGAGGTAAGGTGCCTGCGCTAACCTAGGACGGACCCCGGTTCGATCCCCCGGTTCCCATATGGTCCCCCGTGCCTGCCAGGAGCGACTTCTGAGCGAATAGCCAGGAGTAACCCCTGAGCGTCACCGGGTGTGGCCCCCAAAAAAATCCAAAAAAAAAAGATGATTCCAACTCTTAGCTATTGTTCTTGTGAATTGTACATATTGTACATATTGTGAATATGTACTTTTGATGCTTTGTTTTTCTGTCCTGGGATACCCAAAATTGGGATTGATGGATCATATAGCATTTTAATCCTTAGTTTACTGAGAACTTTCCATACTGTTTTTCACAGGGATTGAACCAAGCAGCATTCCTACCAGCAATAAATGAGAGTAGATGGCATACCATATCCCCACCAAAAAAAATTGTTCTCAATGTTTTTGATAAGTATCATTATCACTGATGTAAGAAGATATTTCATTGTTGTCTTGACTTGGATTTCCTAATAAGTGATAAGCAATTTTTCATTTTTTATCTTTTCATCTTCCTCAGAGATGTGTCTGTTCATTTCTTCTCCCCATTTTTTTGGGGGGGTCACACCTGACAGCCCTCAGGGGTTACTCCTGACTCTACGCTCAGAAATCGCTCCTGGCAGGCTCAGGGGGCCATATGGGATGCCAGGATTCGAACCACCGTCCTTCTGCATGCAAGGCAAACGCTTTTACCTCCATGCTATCTCTTCAGCCCCTTATCTCCCCATTTTTAATGTTTGTAGATTTTTGTGGGGTTAACCTTTGTCAGTAGTTTGCATATACTAAATATCAACCCTTTATCTTTTTTTTTTTTTTTGGTTTTTGGGTCACACCCGGCAGTGCTCAGGGGTTACTCCTGGCTCCATGCTCAGAAATTGCTCCTGGCAGGCACGGGGGACCATATGGGGCACTGGGATTCAAACCGATGACCTTTTGCATGAAAGGCAAATGCCTTACCTCCAAGCTATCTCCCGGGCCCCATCAACCCTTTATCTTATGTGTTGAGTGAAAATATTTTCTCGTACTAAGTCAGCTGTCTTTTAGTTTTAGTCTATGTTTCTGTTGCAGTATAGAAACTCTTTAGTTGGATATGAAAGTATGCTTATTAACTAATTAAATAAGCAGGCTTTCAAAAGTGTTCCTTTCCTAAACTATTTAAGTACTAAACAGAACTATAACCCCAAGCATTTAGCAACTGAAGCTATTTAAAATATTTTTCTCTGCTCTTTCTCCTTCTCTTCATCCTCCTCCTCCTCTTTCACCTCTTTCTTCCTCCTCTTCTTCCTTCCCAGTTCCTCCTCCTTCAACTCCTCCTTTTTCTCTTTCTCCTTCTCTTCCTTTTCTTCTTCCTCCTTTCTCCTCTTCTCCTTTCTCTCTCTTCTTCTGCCTCCTGCTCCTCTTACTCCTCCATTTCCTCCTCCCCCTTCTTTCCCTCCTTCCCCTTCACCTTCTCCCTCTTATCCTCCATCCTAAAAAATTATTTTTCTCTTCCTGTCTTTGTAAAATAATTTTTTTTGTTTTGTTTTTGGTTTTTGGGTCACGCCCGGCAGTGCTCAGGAGTTACTCCTGGCTCCATGCTCAGAAATTGCTCCTGGCAGGCACGGGGGACCATATGGGGCATCAGGATTCGAACTGATGACCTTTTGCATGAAAGGCAAACGCCTTACCTCCATGCTGTCTCCCGGCCCCCGTAAAATAATTTTTGAAAGTTCTTTATCTTTTTTTTTTTCTTTTAGTTTTTGGCCACACCCAGTGGTGCACAGGGCTTATTCCTGGATTTGTCTTATGGATCAATCCCGGCAAGGCTTAAGAAACATTTCTAGGACTCAAACCTGGGTAGACTGCATATGAGGCAACTGCCTTAATCACTGAGCTATTTGTCTGGCCTCTTGAAAGATTTTTATGTGCCAAACTACACTAGTTAAATACCTTATATAATTTTGTTGGAGATGATATGTATATTTATAGGTGTTTTTTGTCTATTCTTAGTGAGATAAAATTGACATAGCATTTTGTGGTTTTAAAATATAAATTATCCAGAATTATACATTCTGGATTATACATTAATTATATATATATATATTTTTTTTGAAGAACCTCTATGCTGTTTTCCAAAGATTGTTGTGCCACTTTAAATTTTTACCAACAGTAGGCTCTCCTTTCTCTAAGACTTTTTACATACTCTTATCACTTTGTTATTTTAATAATTGCTATTCTAAAGAATTTGAGAAGTTACCTCATATGTGCATATGATTTGCAAATATTTTCCTTTGTTCTTGGCTTTTATTTATGTTATTTAAAGTATAATAATAAATATAATATAATAATACATGATATTAACAATATAATATGATAATTATAAATAACGCAATTATTTGTATTTATTTATGTTGATGATATGCTTTGCAAAAGCTAAAAATATTTTATGTAGTCAGATGTGTTAATTTTTGCTTTTCTTGATTTTTCTATTAGTGCCCTTTCCACAAAAATCATTGTCAGGGTCAATGTCAAATAGTTTATTTACTAGGGCCAGAGCATTAGAACAGCGGTAGGTTGCCTTGCACAACCCCGGTTCAGATTCCAGGCATCCCATATGGTTCCCCGAGCCTGCCAGGAGCGATTTCTGAGCTCAGAGCCAGGAGTAATCCCTGAGAGTCACTGGGTGTGACCCAAGAATAAAAACAAACAAAACTACCACCAACAACAAAATAGTTTATTTACTTCATTTTCCTCTAGACTCTTCCTTTTTTTTCTTTTGTTTTTTCGGCCATACCCGGTGACGCTCAGGGGATACTCCTGGCTATTCTCTCAGAAATCGCTCCTGGCTGGGGGGACCATAGGGGAGGCCGGGTGATCGAACAGTGGTCTGTTGAGGCTAGCACTCTCAAAGCAGACACCTTACAGCTTGTACCACCCACCACTCTGGCACAATCTTCTAGGATCTTAAGATCATAATTTACTGTTATGGTTGTTATGCTGTGTTAGGATCAAAACCTAGGTCTTGATGTCTTTAAGTTTTTTATTCAAGTACTTTACCTACTTCAAGCTTTTGTGAGTACTGTAAGATAGGAATCCATCTTTTTTTTTTTTTTTTTTTTTTTTGGTTTTTGGGTCACACTCGGCAGCGCTCAGGGGTTACTCCTGGCTCCATGCTCAGAAATTGCTCCTGGCAGGCACGGGGGACCATAAGGGGCACCGGGATTCGAGACCTATTGCATGAAAGGTAAACGCCTTACCTCCACGCTATCTCCCAGGCCCCGATAAGAATCCATCTTTATCTATTATATGTAAATCTGATGCTATAACTATGCCAGCATGACTTATGAAGGTATAATCTTTTCTCCAGTGAATATTCTTGACATTAGTGAATTACTAGTTAGCTGAATTTATATGGATTTTATTCTGGACTGTCAATTCTTCTGTTCCACAGGCCTGTGTGTTGGCTAAGCCAGTATCATTCTAATTTTTTATTATTATTATGATCTAAAGCTTGAAGTCAGGTAATGTATTGCCTCTGGATTAATCTTGCTAAATCTTTGGTATTCACATAATTGCTTAAGAAAATAAAATGTGGCCGGGCGGTGGCGCTGAAGGTAAGGTGCCAGCGCTAACCTAGGACGGACCGCGGTTAGATCCCCCGGTTCCCTATATGGTCCCCCGTGCCTGCCAGGAGCAATTTCTGAGCATGGAGCGAGGAGTAACCCCTGAGCACTGCCGGGTGTGACCCAAAAACCAAAAAAAAAAAAAAAAAAAAAAAAAAAAAAAAAGAAAAGAAAATGAACCACTAAAATAATAGTTTTTAGGCACTCATCATATTTGCAACAGGCTCTCTTTTGCATAGACTCTCTTTTCTTAAAGGAAATGTAAACAAAACCATGAAAAATCATGAATACATGGACCATGCGACTGAAAGTTGGCAATCTCGGGAGGTGAAGGTGGCCCAAGCCCCTGACCTGTTGAAGCCATGGCTGCTGCTTCCATCACCCATAATGACCTTGTCTCACCACTTCTTTTCAGAGACACCGATCTGACAGAACTTCAGGTACACTAGTATTTGGGTTGATATCCTGATATCATCAGGGATTTTTTTTTTTTGAGTAAATGTGGATACCTTTCACATTTTCCTTCTTCTGGGATACCCAGAAGAAGGAAAATGCCCACAAACGCCCACAAAAGCCTCAATATCAGTACTAATGCTTTGTATTCCTGGACAACTATATTTGTTTGATGATGTCAGCCCAATAGGAACACAGAAATGTAGATGTGTTGGGCAGATACATATGCATCTGAGGTCACTTAGTGTTCAGAAACAAATAAAAAAATAAACAGAATGAACAACTAATAACAAGAGGTTACTAAACCTTCTGTTATTGCCTTAATGACTTCATTGGAGCTACTCTAATTTTCATAAATTTGCTTGCCAGTGTACTTTTTTCCTTTCTTTTTTAAAATTTATTTCATCTCTTCCTTTTTCTTTATTTTTTCTTATTCTCATTTTAATAACTTTGCTCTCACTTATATGGAAACAAATGTATTTTCTAATGACCTCACTGGAGAGAAAATAATTTTCACCAATTTGTTTGTCACTGTATTTCCTTTTCTTTTTAAATTTTTCTTTCTTTTTCATTTTTCTCCTGTTTTCCTATTTCCTAAATAACTTCATTCTCACTTATCTAGAATCAAATGTATTATGGCCCACTATGTCAACTATGTGATACATTTTCTTTAATAAAGTGATTAAAAAAACATTGTTTCTTTATACACACACATATATACAAGCACGTGTCCCTTCCTTCCTTCCTTCCTTCCTTCCTTCCTTCCTTCCTTCCTTCCTTCCTTCCTTCCTTCCTTCCTTCCTTCCTTCCTTCCTTCCTTCCTTCCTTCCTTTGTTTCTGGGTCACACCTGGCTTTACTCAGGGGTTACTCCTGGCTCTACGCTCAGAAATCGCTCCTGGCAGGCTCAGGGAACCATATGGAATGCTGGGATTCAATTCACTGCCCTGCATGAAAGGCAAACGCCTTACCTCCATGCTCTCTCTCTGGTCCCGTCCTTCTTATGTATACAAAAAGTATGTAAGCAAAGTATCTCTCTTAGTATATGTAAAACTTGGGAAGCCCACTTTGAAACATGACTTAAAAGACATCTTGATTTCTTTTAAGGGTTAAGAAAAAAGAGAGCGTTTGGACCAGAATGATAACACAACATGTAGGGCATTTTCCTTGCCTTGAATATGGCTGGTTCAGATTCAATCCCCGGCATCCCATATGGTCTCCTGAGTACTTCCAAGAATGACACCTGACAGGCAGAACCAGGAGTAGTAACCCCTGAATACAACCAGCTATGCCCATCCCTAAAACAAAAAATAAGAAAAGAAAAAATAAAATAAATAAATAATAAATAAAATAAATAAAAAGAACAGGAAAGGAAAAAATAAAGAAAAGAAGGACAGATGGTATAGTGGGTAGGATGCCTGCCTAAAATGCAGTCAATCCAGTTTTCACCTCTGGCACCCTTTATGATCTCCTAAGCCCTACCAGGAGTGATCTCTGAGCAATGAGCAGGACAGAAATGAATTGACAAAATGGGAGAAGCATTTCTTTAAATCAATTTAGAAATTAAACTTTAGGGAAGGACTGGAGAGATAGTCCAATGTGTTGGGCATTTGCCTTGCACACAGTTGATTGGGTTCATTTTCTAGGGTCCCAAATGGTCCCTTGGAGCCCACCAAGGGAAACCCCTGAGCATCACTGGGTAGTGATAGCTAAAGTACACTCATGTATGAGACCTTGGATCCCTGGTGCATGTAAATGTGCATGAACAAATGTGCACACACATAACACAGTTCCTGCTGATCTAACTAACATAATTTAAATGTTATATTTTAATACAATGGTAATCACCTATAAATCAAATACACTGAGGTTTAAATATGATCCATGAATTTGGCCATTAATGAAGTGAACATCACCAGTGAGTCCCCAGGCAGCAATAAAATATGTGGTCTTAGTGTCTCCCTGAACACCATGAGGATTACTCTGGGGGCCACCAGAACAGGTGAAACTATAAAAATCTTATCAATCACCTGAGCATTGAACCATCCTGCTCTGCTGGCAAAGCATCACCAAGAATGATCCCTGGGTGCCCTGAGTACTGGTTAGTAGCTATTCAAACAATAACAATAAGATAAATATTATTGCATGCATTATGTAATATTGTATTATACACAGAAATTAAACTTAAATACAAAGTGAGAGAAAAAATAATTATTATTTATGTGTTAATTTTGGTGCCACACACTAAAATTAACACACTAAAATACTCAGGGTACTATATTCACAACTTGGCTGTGTGCAAGGCAAGAACTATATTATTTCTGTATCTTTTGGCATCTCTTGTGGGACTATTTCTTTAGTCCCAGAAAAAAAATGACTAGTAATAAAAATTAAATTAAAAATTGAAATAAATTAAAAATGAAAATTAATTAAGGAAGTCAATTATGTCAAAATGTGATCTCATTTTAGAGAAAAAAGTCATGTTTTTTCTCAGAATAAAACTGGCCTCTGGCTTCCTAGAAACTCTTTGTGTGTCCAATTAGCTGTCATGTGGCCTCTGAAAGAGCTCAAAAGACCTTTAAGGTACTTGAAGTGCATGAATCAGAATGGCCTTGCTAAAGCACAGAAATATTGTCAGTGATGAGAGGAGAAAGAAAAAACGATGTTACTTAGTATACTAGGGCAAGTAGTCATAGGTACTTTGACTACACCTGAGAAGTCTCTAAGGCTGGAAACCCAGACTATCAGTGGACGCTGTGTGGACAACAAGGACTATTGGACAGTGGTTTCCCACCA
>PVKC010018983.1:0-19341 GCA_004027635.1 Crocidura indochinensis
AAAAAAAAAAAAAAAAAAAAAAAATCAAAAAAAACATTCTTGGACAAAAAAAAAAACTCTCAGAATTAAGGTGCTAACCAAAGCAACTCTGAAAGAACTACTCAAGGAGCAATTATATAAACCATAGTCCCAATTGTAGCAAGTCCTACAAGTATAATGGCACAATAACCTTTTATGTTAATAGTTTTCTTAAATGTCAGTGAATTAAAGTCTCCCATCAAAAGGCAGAATATTGGGTTGAATAGGGAAACAAAATCAAGTCACCTGCTGCCTACAGAAAATACTAAGTTTAGGACAGACACAGACTGCGGAAAAGGATGGAAAACATTATACTAACTATTGGGAAAAAAAAAAGAATGGGACAGCCATACTAATATCACACCGAGTTGCATGCAACTACCAGGAAGTACTGAGACAAAAATGGACTCTAATTATTGATCAGAGGAGCAATAGACCAAGAAGTACAAAACCAGAACAACATTTATGATTAAAACATAGAGCCAGAACTATATGTACAGCTTTTGCTCACAAACCTAGAGAAACATGAATGGAAATGTTGTAACAGTGGGAGATTTTGCATGCCATTATCAACGATAGACAGGTCCATTACGTGAAACACTAACAATGATATGAGCCCTAATTGACACACTAGAAAAACTAGAATTAATGGATCCATTCAGGCAGGGCCTTTCATCTTGAAAAACCTGAATACACATTTTTCTCAAGTGCACATGTACC
The DNA here is from genome assembly GCA_004027635.1 of Crocidura indochinensis. Taxonomy (NCBI): domain Eukaryota; kingdom Metazoa; phylum Chordata; class Mammalia; order Eulipotyphla; family Soricidae; genus Crocidura; species Crocidura indochinensis. The sequence goes on from PVKC010018983.1 coordinate 739, forward strand.
TTCCCTAGAATAGACCACATTTTAGGATACAAGTCTAAATTACATTAACTCACAAAGATAAGAATTATACCAGGGGAGCCGGGCGATGGCGCTGGAGGTAAGGTGCCTGTGCTAGCCTAGGATGGACCATGGTTCGATCCCCCGGTTCCCCATATGGTCCCTCGTGCCTGCCAGGAGCGACTTCCAAAAAAAAAAAAAAAAAAAAAGAATTATACCAAATACCCTGTCAGACTACAAGTCTACAGAACTCAAGATTGACTTTAGTAAAAAAAAATGGGGAGAAAAACTTACACCAAGAGACTAAACAATATGCTGCTCAACAACAGATGGATCGAACAGAAAATAAAGAAATGAGATTCCTTGAGGCGAATTATAATAAAGAAAAAAGATTTGACAAAATCTATGAGATACAGCAAAAGCAGTAATTAGGGGGTAAACTCAATGTCATATATGCCTACAAAGAAAGAAAAAAAGTCAAAATCTAGAACCTTATACAGTATTTCCCCAAAATATTTCTGAAATGATACACAAACAAAATGAAACAAAAATGTTTCTGAAAACAAGACCTACTTACAGGTTTCCTACTGCATTGAAATATAAGACATCCCCAGAAAATAAGCTCCCATAGGCTCTGTCTTGGAATAAAAATTAATACACCATAAACTGGTTGCTAGGGTCACCCTGCCTGACCTCTTGCAACCAGTGACATAATGGAGAGTCCTGATGCTCTATCGTATATAGGCAATAAATTTCCTTTTCATCATTTAACAGTATATGTATACCATATACTTGGCGTAAAAAGAAGACATGTCAAAAAAAAAAAAAAAAAAAAAAAGAAGACATCTCCTGAAAATAAGACTTAGCACGCCTTTGGGAGCAAAAATAAGATACTGTGTCATTTTCGGGGATTAGGGGTTATCTGAAGACCAAGAGCAAAGAACCGGAACAGAAGCTGAAAAAAAATTTTAAAAATCAGAACAGGGTCAGTGAGATTGTACAGTGATAGGACATTTGCCTTGTGCACCACTAAACTAAACATACCTGGGTTCAATTCCCGGTACAAAATATGGTTTCCAGAGGATGCATCCTCCTGGCTCCATGCTCAGAAATTGTTCCTGGCAGGCACCGGGGGTGTGTGGGGGGGGGAACCATATAGAGCAGCGGATTCGAACCGACGACCTTTTGCAAGAAAGGCAAACGCCTTACCTCCATGCTATCTCCCGGGCCCCCAGGCATATATCTTGAGTACCACGGCTGTGATCCAAAAACCAAACCAAAGCCAAAACAGAGCAGAATTCAACAATATAGAAACAAACAAAAATGTGAAATATTGAGGACACCAGGAGATGGTTTTTGACAAATAATCAACAAGAAAGATACACCACTGGCAAGACTCACAAAGCGGGAAAAGGGGGAAATAGTCAAATAAATTAGATCAGAAATGAAAGGGGGGGCAGAGAGATAGTATGGAGGTAGGGCGGTTGCCTTACCTCCAGAAAGATGGTGGTTCAAATCTCGGCATCGCATTTGTTCCCCTGAGCCTGCCATTAGGGGTTTTTGAGCATAGAGCCAGAACCTGAGCATTGCTGGGTGTGACCCAAAAAGAAAAATAAATAATAAAAAAAAAGAAAAGGAGTCACCCCTGAGCACCACTGGATATGACCCCAAAACAAACCAACCCAAACAATAAAAATCCTCAAATTGTCGGAGTGGTAAAATAGGGATTAGGGCATTTACCCAGTACACAGCTGACCTAGAATGGATTGCTGTTTAATATCTCTGCATCCCAATGGTCCCCCAAGCTAGGAGCAATTTATGAGTGTATAGCCAGGAATAATTTATGAGCATCACAAGGTGTGGCCCAAAAACCAAAACCAAAGCAAACAACAGAACTCCCCAGAAATAAAATTACAGGGTGAATAAATTTACAGGTGAATTTTACTGAATATCCAGATTAAGAGTTAGAACCATTGATCCTTATACACTTCTAAAATATCGAAATGACGGGAATCCTCCAAATACTTTGAGTACCACACTCATTTCCAAAGTTTATGAAGATACTACTAAGAAAAATCTTCAGTTCAATCTCAGCAAACTGAATCCAACAACACATCCAAAAGATTATACATGATGTCCAAGAGTGTTTCATTCCAGGATGCAAGGATGGTTCAGTACATGTAAACAATCAATATTATACTACACATCATTAAAAGGATAAAACCAACATGATCATATGTATCGAAGTAGAAAAAGCAACTGATAAAATCGACCACTCATTCAAGAAGAAAACCTTCAACAACTCAAGTGTGGAATCTTCCTCAAGATAACAGCTCTTTGTAATAATTTCTCAGCCAACATTATTCCTAATGCCAAAAAACCTAAAATCTTTTCCATGAAGGTCAAGCAGGCATAAAGAATCTCCAAAGTCTACACTCTTTTTAAAGATAGTACTCAAGTCCTAGCAATTGGTATCAGAAAAGATGAGAAGAAAATTAAGGGAATTCAAATCGAAAAAACAGATGTCAGCGCCGGAGTGATGGCTCAAGCAGTAAGACGTCAGCCTTGCCCGCACTAGCCTGGGAAGAACTGCGGTTTGATCCCCTGTCGTCCCATATGGTCCCCCAAGTAAGGAGCAATTTCTGAGCACATAGCTAGAAGTAACCCCTGAGAGTCATCAAGTGTGGCCCAAAAACAAAAAGAAAAAATAAAGAGTATGTCTAACTATATTTGCAGAAATCATGGTATATAATGAAGACCCTTAAGAGACCACACAAAACGTTGTAGAAACAATAAACCAATACAGCAAAGTGACTGGCTACAAATCAATATACAAAAGACAGTGGCATTCCTTTATACAAATAATGACTCACAGAAGAAAGAGTTCGAAGACTCTACCCCAGGGGTGTGAAACTCGTAGCCCTCCATAAATATTTTGTGGCCCATGGTCACAAAGATGCAGTATTTTTGATTATTCACTTACCAAATAATCGCAATAAAAATCGCATTAATAAGGGGGCCACAAAATGTTGCATGGAAGGCCGCAAATAGCCTGTAGGCCGAGAGTTTGAGACACGTGGTGAAAATAATGTCCAAAACTATCAAGTACATAGGAATTTAACTTTCCAAAACAGGGAACACACCTATATGGTGAAAACTTGAAAATACATCACAAACAAATTGAGCGAGATCTAAGGAAATGGAAGAACAGTTCAGGCTCATTAGTTGGAAGAATCAATATCCTCAAAATAACATCTCACTTAAAACTCCTATATGTGTTTCAATACAATCCAGAGCAGAATTCAGAGAGCATTCTTTTTCTCTTTTTGTTTTTGGGCCACACTCAGTGGTGCTTCAGGGGCTACTCCTGACTACGCACTCAGAAATGGCTCCTGCTTGGAAGACACTATGGGATGCCAAGGGATCAAACTGCAGGGAGTCCTAAGTTAGCGCATGCAAGGTAAATGTCCTATCACTTGTGTCACCACTCTGGCACCTCAGACAGGATTCTTATAAAGTCTGTGTGGAACCACCAAATCAGTATTGAAAAACAAGAAAAAACTAAGAAACCAGGGGCATCAACTTACCTAATTTGTAGCTCTACTACAAAGCCACAGTGACCAAAACATGATACTGGAACAAAGACAAGTTTTTCAGCCCAAAGGGTCAGAATAGAATATCCAGTGACAAGCCCTCAAGTATATTGTCAACTAATCTTTGTCAAAGGAGCCAAAATTTGAAACGGAGCAATGATAGTCACTTCAAGATTAGGTGTTGGAGGGAAAGGAGCTGTGGCGTAAGTGGTAGGCCATTTGCCTTGTGCGAGCTGACCTAGGATGAACCTTGGTTCAACCCCTAGCATCCCATATAGTCACCAAACCAGGGGTGTTTTCTAAGCACATAGTCAGGAGTAATCCCTGAGTGTCACCAGATGTGACCAACCAAACAAACAAAAAACAGGGGACTGGAGAGATAGCATGGAGGTAAGGTGTTTTCCTTGCAGAAGGATGGTGGTTCAAATCCCGGGATCCCATATGGTCCCTTGAACCTGCCAGGTGCTATTTCTGAGCGTGGAGCCAGGAGTGACCCCTGAGCGCTGCTGGGTGTGACCCAAATAACAAACCAAAAAAAAAAAAAAAACCAACCAAACAAACAAACAAAAAAATGGGGAAAGAGAGATAACATGGGGGTAAGTGATTGCCTTTCATGGAGAAGGTGTGTGGTTCAAATCCTGGCATCCCCTATGATCCCCCATGCCTGACAGGGTGATATCTGAGCCTGTAGGAGTGATTTCTGAGCATAGAGCCAGGAGTAACCCCTGAACACTGCTGGGTGTGACACAAAACAACAAGAACAAAAAAAAAAAAAAACACCAAAAAAACTACAGAAGGTGTTGGAACAATTGGATAACCCCGCATAAAAAAATTAGAGATTGATTCATATCTTACACCTTACTCAAAATCCATAAAGATCACTGAGGAAAACATAGGCAGAACAATCCCAGTTTTAGACCTCAAAGATCTTTGATGATGGGATGTCAGTGGCAAGAACTGTAGTATCAAACTGAATGAATGGCACTTCAAACTAAAGTGTCTCTATGCCAAAAGAAACATGAGCCAAAACTAGAAGAGAGCTAACTGAATGGGACAAAAATTTGTACTGAATACATCTAAAAAAGCCTGATATCAAGGATATATAAAATACAAAGGTTTACTCCACAAAATCTATAAATGCCATCAAAAATCTGGTGAAAAAGAAAAGATACTTCTCTGAGGAAGACAAAGATATGCCAGACATATGAAAAAAATATCATCACTTATCATTAGGAAAATGCAAATCTTTACATCAATGACATCTTACACTTGTGAGGACAGCACACTTGAAACATTCTGTGAAAAAACTCTGCTGCCAGGGACGTGTTAAGGAAGGAATTCTCGGGGTCCGGGAGATAGCATGGAGGTAAGGCGTTTGCCTTTCATGCAAAAGGTCATCAGTTCGAATCCCCGTGCCCCATATGTTCCTCAGAGCCTGCCAGGAACAATTTGTGAGCATGGAGCAGGAATTCTCTTTCACTGCCAGTGCAAATGTTGCCTGATCCAACCTACATGGAAAACAGTATAGAGGATTCCAATTAAACTCAAAAAGGAACTGCTATAGGACTCAGAAATCCCTCTTTTGGGTATCTATGTCCAGAACAAAAAGTCATCCATAGAAGCACTCAGTACAATAGCTAAGACTTGGAATCTACTTAGATGTCTGAAACAGTCCATTGGGTCATGAAGCTGTGTACATAAATAGAGCGGAGTACTACAGAGCTGTAAGAAATGGTTCCTTAATGTAAGCTGAAGCAATACGATGGAACTAGAAGGTATAATAAATTAAGTAAGCCAGAAGTAGTTCAACTGCTCTTTATAGAGCTCTAGAATAATGTTCTTATACTTTTACCCACAGAAAAAGGTGAAGAATGTTTTGGAAGCTGGGAACTCCAAATACAATGATCCATACAAAAATACTTAGAATCTTAATCTTAATATGTCTATAACACCTCTTGTTTTTTCTGTTTCACACCTGGCAGCGCTCTGGGGATCATATGGGATGCCAGGATTTCAACCACCTTACTTCTGTGCTATCTCTGGCACTGGCAACAACTCGTTTTTGTTTTGAGTCACACAAGACAGCACTCATGGATTACTCCTGGCTCTGTACTAAGAAATCGCTCCTGAGTGGCTTAGGTGAACATGTGGGACACTGGGAATCAAAACAGAGTCCAACTGGTGTTGGAAGCATGCAAAGTAAAGGCTCTACTACCGTGCCATCACTCTGACACTAGAAAAAGTCTCTAATGTTTGTGTTCACAGTACTTCTTGGAAAGTTGTGTCGGTTGCCCTAGTTTCGCATTATAGTGCTACATTATATTAGGTTACAAATTCACTTCTCATTATGATGTCTTGATAAATATTCTAATGTATTCATTTTCTAATTGATTATTCCTGCTATTATAATCTAATGCTTATCTCCAGTATATGGATATAAATACCATTAGAAAGGCAACTGCATGCCACAGATTCTTGCTACGGTGCTAATTCACTGAGTAAGTTTTGCAATTTTTTGGGGGGTTTTTGGGTCACACCTGGCAGGGACCATGTGGAATGTCAGGATTTGAACCCCTGTCCTTATACATGCAAGGCAAACACCTTATTCCATGCTATCTCTCTGGCCCTGCATTTTGTTTTCAATTAAACCTAATAGATGACTATTACAATATATCATATCAGATATACTATATGCCAAGGGTCTCAAACTCAATTTAACTGGGAGCAACAGGAGGCAAAGTCAGGGTGAGGCAGGGCCGCATAAGGAATTTCAAAAAAAAATAAAGGGGGAACCCGAGGCTGATATATCCAGCCATGAGCTGTGGGGGAGGCCTCTGAGACTTATGAATAAACTTATATCCTCTTTTCTGTCTCTGTCTAAACTACTGTATTTTCTTCTCTGTGTAACCATATTGCTTATTCTTTTTCTCTATTAGTCTTTCTTATTCAGCTATTCTTATTCTCTAACGTCTTCATTCTGTGAGCCCTTTTCCTTATTCTCTTAGTCTCTCCCTCAATCTCCCCATCTCTCTTCCCTCTCTTAGCCCTTTCTCTGGGCTCCTATCTTGGATCTTCCTTCTCCCGGCCCTCTAGCTAACTCTCCCTCTCTGGGCTCCTCCCCCCTGATATCCTCTCTATTTAACTGCCTCTCTCCAACTGTCACTTTCCAACTGCATCTCCTTTGGTCTCCCCTTCAAACTTTATTTCTCTTCATACTAAAATAAATACAATACATAACATAAATACAAAATATTCTACACATAACCTGCTATGAATTGGCAGGATTAACATCATCAAAATGGCAACAATACCCAAGGCATTATGCAGATTTAATGTGATCCCTCTAAAGATCCTCATGACATTCTTCAAAGAAGTGAATCTGGCACTTTTGAAATTCATTTGGAACAATAAACACCCTAGAATAACAAAGCAATCATTGGGAAAAAGAACATGGGAGGAATATTACTTTCCCCAACTTTAAACTTTACTATAAAGCAACAGTTATCAAAACAGCATGGTATTGGAATAAGGACAGGCCCTCAGATCCGTGGAATAGTCTTGAATACTCAGAAAATGTTCCCCAGACATACAGTCACCTAATTTTTGATAAAGGAGCAAGAAATCCTAAACAGAGCACAGAAAGCCTCTTCAACAAGTGGTGTTGGCACAACTGGCTAACCACTTGCGAAATAATGAACTTAGACCCCAAGCTAACATCATGTACAAAAGTAAAATCCAAATGGATGAAAGTCCTTGATATCAGACCCAAAACCATAAGATATAAAAAACAACACGTAGGAAAAACACTCCAGGACATTGAGACTACAGGCATGTTCAAGGAGGAAAATGCACTCTCTAAGCACGGGAAAGCAGAGATTAACAGATGGAAATATATTAAGCTGAGAAGCTTCTGCACCTCAAAGGATACAACAGCCACCCACTGAGTGGGAGAAACTATTCACCCAATACCCATCAGATAAGGGGCTAATCTCCAATATACAGGCACTGACAAAACTTCACAAGAAAAAAACATCTAATTCCATCAAAAAATGGGGAGAAGAAATAGACAGAAACTTTGACAAAGAAGAAACACAAATGGCTAAAAGACACATGAAAAAATGCTCTACATCACTAATCATTAGGGAGATGCAAATCAAAACAAATGAGGTACCACCTTACACCACAGAGAATGGCACACATCACAAAGAATGAGAAGAAACAGTGTTGGCGAGGATGTGGAGAGAAAGGAACTCTTATCCACTGCTGGTGGGAAGACCCTGTAGTTCAACCTTTATGGAAAGTGATATGGAGATTCCTCCAGAAACGGGAAATTGAGCTCCCATACGATCCAGATTTACCACTCCTAGGAATATACCCTAGGAATACAAAAATACAATACAAAAACCCCTTCCTTACACCTATATTCATTGCAGCACTATTTACCCTAGCAAGACTCTGGAAACAACCAAGATGCCCTTCAACAGACAAATGGCTAACGAAACTGTGGTACATATACACAATGGAATATTATGCAGCTTTCAGGAGAGATGAAGTCAAAAAATTTTCCTATACATGGATGTATATGGAATCTATTATGCTGAGTGAAATAAGTCAGAGAGAGAAAGAAAAACACAGAATGGTCTCACTCATCTATGGGTTTTAAAAAAATGAAAGACATTCTTGCAATAATAATTTTCAGACACAAAAAAGAGCTGGAAGTTCCAGCTCACCTCATGAAGCTCACCACAAAGAGTGATGAGTTTAGTTAGAGAAATAACTACAATTTGAACTGTCCTAATGTATGAGGGAAAAGTAGAGCCTGTCTAGAGTACAGGCAGGGGTTGAGTGGGGAGGAGGGAGATGTGAGACAATGGTGATGGGAACATAGCACTGGTGATGGGCGTTGTTCTTTACGTGACTGAAAGCCAAACACAAACATGTATGTAATCTAGGTGTTTAAATAAAATATATTTTTAAAAAATACATTTTAAAAAATGCTCTATGCACAATCTAAACAACAAATATTTTATCAGGAAAATTTACCAATGATTATTTTACATGGAATTGAAAATTTCTCCATTTGACCGGCCTGCTTGATATTATTTAAGCATTTGACCTATTCCACCTCTGTCAGTTTTTCAATTGCAACCTACAGATTGATCTTCATAGTCTATATATGTGTGACAGTGTGTGATGGTGACCTCTAAGTCTAGTGCTCACCTGTATTGTACATGCCTATATTGCAAATACTCTTTCCCCAATTACAAATAAATATACCCCATATTCCTCCCACTTACTACCTTAAAATCCTTTTGTATGTTTTCCTTCTCCTATTCTGCTGTGATTTCTCCCAATTATTATTTTATTTCCCATTATTTCTCTTTTTTTTTTTTTTTTGGCCCACTTGTTGTGACGTTCAGGGGTTACTCCTGGTTTTGTGCTAAGAAATTGCTCTTGGCTTGGGGACACCATATGGGACACGGTCTGTCCTAGGTCAGTGCTTGCAAGGTAGACAACTTACCACTAGCACCACAGCTCAAGCCCCAAATTATCCCTTTTAACGGTCACCTCCTAACACCTAGGAAACAGAACGTACCCAACTCGAACCTCGAACCTGCTGCAAGTCAGCTCCAAAACCAAAAGGACAGCTTTCTAGCCCACATTGCACAGGCCCAGATAGAAGATGCCACTGCAACAGGTGCTGATTTGCTGTCAGTGGCCCCTTTCCTCCCACCTCCCTTTTCTGTGGACTGTTACTCACTACCAATGCTGCTTCTGAGAGAACTTTAGCTAGAGGACATTACATTATTCCTTACATTGGAGTCATTTTTCAAACTCCACGAGGCCAAGTCACACACTGAAGTTGTGCTCTGTATTACATTCCCTGCCTAGAGTATTTCAAGAGACTTAAAAAGAATGTGTATATTTCTTTGTGTATTCTTTAGTTATAATATCCTTAGTAGGTATAATTCGTATTGTGTATGTCCTTATATAAATATATTTGTCCCCATTTTTTGGATTTGTTTAGTAGGAAATTCTAACAGGTAAGTTTCAAGTCAAACTGTCCCTGGCCAGGGAGAGGATGAAAAGGATTGGGAAACACGCTCTATATGCAGGGACATCAGGACATCTGAATGCAGGGACATCATCCCTGCCCAGCATAATGTCCCAGGAATCACTGGGACAATCTCAGGATCTGCTACTGCATGGCACTTTGAAATCATAGAAAGAAATTGGCCAAACCCACAATAATCAGGTAGGAAAATTGGCTCTGTGCTCATAGAGGATATCTGGAAGACTTAGGCGAACATATGCAGAGCCAGGAAATAAACCCAGTTTGCTACAGGTATGCAAACCCTGACAAAATGTATGGTTTCTCTGGTCATTGAAGACATTTAAAAACAGAAAGTTGGACTCATTTGAAAAATAAAGTCAGGATTGGAAGGCTGAAAAATAGGGAGTCATCTTGATTTTGGGCTCAGCAGAATCACATCCCCTGTGGAAACCAGATCCCAGTCTGATACTGGCACTTTTCTGTAACCCCAGGATGTAGCCCACAGAAGAGACCCCAGGGCAGCTCTCACCTACTGCCAACAGGTGCCCATAGGTCTCCAGCATCACATCTCTGTAGAGCTTCCTCTGAGAGGCATTTAAGCATAGCCATTCCTCTGGGGAGAAGCTCACAGCCACCACATGGAAGGAGACCATGTCCTAAGCACAGACAGAGGGGTTTAGGAAAAGGCGCATTCAGGTCACACTGGGGAGAGAACAGGTACGGCCATTGCTCTAGAATGATTCAAAAACTTTCCCTTCTGCTCTATGAGCACCCCACATCCAAGTTCCTCTCTCAATGGGCACCCAGAATGGAAGATCATCAGACATTATGATAGAAAGTCAGTCTGCCAACAAAATATGCAGACTACTCTAGAATGTAAATGAAAGTGTTGCTTTGTACACACCACACATGGCCCATCTGTGCACTAAACTTACTGTACACTCTTGGGTTAAATGACTGACTACAGAGGGAGAAGGAGCTGAAACAGCAACTCTAATTGTGGCCCAAAATGTTTAATACAAATTAAACTCAGAATCCATCTCTACCCAGGATACAAGTAAATTGAGGGTCTAGTGAGTGAATCAAGCTTATGCTTGGGGTTATCAACACTCACAGTTTACTTCAGCAAATCTGTTTCCGTGTTTGTAAAAACACCTAAACTCAGCAACTATGTCTTCCAGAAAGATCTTTTGGTCCTTATCTCCAATTAGAAACACAAACTACAAGACTGCAAACAAGGAGCCTTTAGAAATGCAACTGGTTTATGGAGGAGAAATGTGGCTGCACGAAGGAACCTGACTCTGTGGAGTGAAGGACAAGAGAGCTGCATCTCCTCAGCCTGAGCAATAGTGCCATGAAGGGCACAGAAAAGGTCAACCTGGAGTCAATCTCAGGCATAAGCCAGTGCTCCCTGAAGTCCCCAGGAGTGAACCCTCTGTTTAGACTCAAGGAAAAGTCTTAAGCAAAGTCAAATGGCTCAAAGTTCTATAGAAAACAAAACAAGCAGATACATGGAAAATACCAAGCAACTAAAATCAAAACCAAAGAAAACACACAGGGAAGTGCATGTAATAGAAACAGACCTTGCAGTGTTTTTTGAAATAAAGCATAATATTCTTCATCAGGGTTATAGAATTACAAATCCCAGGGATAGAATGTCAGACATGCATGCAGAATCCTGAGTGAATATGTAAACTTGGGCACAGATATCATCCTGGCATAGAAGTAGCAGCCAAATACAAAACATTTTGCTGGAACAAACAAGAAGACTATCTGCTTTATACTCGCCATGGAATGTGGTGTCCCAGGCAAAACATACAATAGCCTATATGACCACCGCCTCTCACTAAAAGATTTGATTTCAGACAGCAGACCCAGGAGAATTTCCTTTCAGTTGTTGCCATCGAGTAGAAATAAATCAGATATTTTCTCCAGATAAGGCAGGAATAATGCATCGTGGCAGAAATCATGGGGTCAAGGTTTCCTTCCTCACCAACATCTAGGACCATATTACCAGGATATCAACCCTGGAACCTGGCATCCAAAAGGGTCTTAGACCTGCCAGGGGTAACGCAGAACACTGAGTCCTAAGAAGGGATTGAGCACCAAATGCCTTGGCCCCGAATAAAAACACAAGACAACAAACAAAGGTAAAAGCGGCCTTAAACTGCAGAGACCAGAGTGCCTGCTAGGTGTGCCAAGAGCCACACTGCATCCCCAGACCCTTCAAAGTATATCCTGAGCACACAGACCGAGTGGGACTTTGCACTCCCGTCCCCTTCCCCTGTCCACCTTAGAGGCCCCTTACCTGGGGACAAGACATCAGACAGTGAGGTCCCATCTTCTCCAACTGGATTCTTCCCAAAGAGCCCACGGCACAAATTGCTGGAGAACAGACACAGATGTGAGCAACAAGGAAGAGTACAACCCTGCCCAGCTGCTTTTTTCTGGGTCTTGCTTGTGATCAATAGATTTTTGGGGAAGGGACAGAAGTACTGAAGGGAGGGTGTTGGACCTGCAGACAGCTGATCCAAGATGGACAATTTGGGATGGACCTCAGTGTCCCTGACCATGCTGGGGTGGCCTAAAACTCTCTGGCAAATTAAAAAAAAAAAACTATTTTGCATCCAATTCATTGTCCTTTTTTTAAAAGTACTTCCACCAAAAGCCTGGGTCACCAGGTTACAGAGCGATGATAGTGCAAAGTGATGTGGTGGAACTTATAGAGAAAAAAAAAAAAAGCCTGGATAGAAATTCGAGCAGTCATGGTGGAGCATGGGGCATTCGCCTGGGCGGGAGTGAGCAGTGAGCGCAGAGCCAGGCAAAGGCCCAGTGACCGCAGGAGTGGCCGCCGGGCCTTAACTGCAGAAAAAGCCCAAGATTCCCGGGGCGTCCCCGCTGCTCTCCTGGCTGATACCCTGCAGTCCAGGGGCCTCAGGGCCGGCGGAGAGAATCGTCCCTCCTGAGCCCCCAGCGCCCGCGGGGACCCCTAGCTTGTCAGTTTCCCTAGCTTGTCGGTTTCAGCCACAATGGCGGCCATTGGCGCTTCCCGCTCAGGGTCCGGCGGTGGAGAAAGAAAGACCCGGATGTTAAGACATAAAGGAAGACCCGGATGTTAAGACTTCACACCAGGTCCCGCTGGAGCCTTCCGGAGATTGGCAGAGGCCCGATCCACGCCGGTGTGCCCTAGAGCTTCTCGGCAGAAGAAGCCCAAGATTCCCGGGGCCTTGCAAGAGCGCCCGGGGGAGAGAGAGGCTCCGGCCTGCAGCGTCCCGCGGCGCCCGAACAACCCACCCCCGTCCCGCCGCTCACCTGGCGATATCGCAGCTCCGAACGCTCAGAGCGGCCCCTGGAAGGAGGATGGAGAGAACAAGGTCCCTTAGAGCCCCCTGCGCTCCGAGGAACCCCGAAATTTTCGGACTGAGGCGCGATGTTGGCGGATGGCGCTTCCTCCTTCTTGTCCGAAAACAGAGGAGGAAAGATGGCGGATCGCGTGACGTCGTGCTACTCCCGGTCGCCGTCTTAAAGGGCCAGGCTCTAGTTAGTTCCCATTCACTTGCAGGGTGGAATTTGAATTTTTCCCTCTAGATTTGAATCAGATCATAGGAAACTAGTCCAATTGAATAAGATGTGGAGCCATTGACTACATGTGTGAAGGCCAGGCGAATTCCCCACAAACTGACAGATATTTTTCCTATTTGCCACTTAATTTCCCGACTAGAGCTGGACTTCTGGGGAAATAAGAAAGGCTGATACATTGCAGGTGGCGAATCCGGGTTCAACACAAGCATCCCTTACTAATGTAACAGGAATTCCTGGGTGCAGAGCATGAAGAAACCATTTACACCGACAGCTGTGGCACCCAATACAAAAGAATTTTTAAAAATACCTTACAGATAGCATGGAGGTTGGGTGTTTGCCATGCATAAAGGAGGTCAATGGTTCGAATCGCCGCATACTTTATGGTTCCCTGAGCCTGCCAGAAGCTATTTCTGAGCACAGAGCCAGGAGTAACCCCTGAGTGCTGCTGGGTGTGACCCAAAAACCAAAACACAAAAAAGATCTTACTGTAGCATAATCCTCTGAAACATCAATGCGTTTATGTTTCAGTTTTTAAAATAATTTTATTGTGATCAAAGTGGATTAAATTTCTCACAGTATTATATTAGGTATATAGTGACATTGTTCTTTTTTAATTTTTATATGCTCTCGAATACCTGCTAGAGCTTTTTCGAAGCCACTCTTGTTTTGTGCTCATTAATCACCCGTAATAAACATTATTTACAATACACAAATCTGGAAACCGCTTAATTGCCTGAGAACAGACAAGTGGATAAAGACATATCTGGTAGACATTTGATCTGGAATACCATGTAGTTCTTAGAGAAAATGAAATCATGAAATTTCCTTATACCAACAAGTATATAGAGAATATTATCCTGAGTGAAATAGGTCAGAGGGAGCAGAATACACATAAAAGCATTCTCACCCATTTGTCTAGATATTCTCATTGGTTTAAATATTCATATTAATATCTAACAAATTAATATTTAGATTAGTAAGATAATATAGGAAGAAAATCCAGAGATATTGGAAAACAGGAAGCTTGCCACCACTTGTGGAGCAATACTGTTAGGACATAAAAGTGACCACTTTGACAGTGACATTGATAGTTGAAACTTGACACTTTGGACAAGAACAATGTGCTAAAAGGAAATAAAGTGATTTGCATACTTCCTGCTCATTATCAGTAGTGAAAAACAGTGTCTAAAATAAAAACTGGAAGTACAGAGGGAAATAGAGAAGTCAAATGTTAGCCCAGAAGCAGGGAGATAAACTCGGCTAATAAGTCATGATAAATGGACACAGTTAAATGAAGTATATGTTTTATGACTGAAACTCAATCATAGAGAACTGTAAAAGCAGGGCCGTGCGGTGGCGCTTGTGGTAACATGCCTGCCTTGCCTGCGCTAGCCTAGGACGGACAGTGGTTCTATTCCCCAGTGTCCCATATGGTATCCCAAGCCAGGAGCAACTTCTGAGCTCATAGCCAGGAGTAACCCCTGAGCGGCACCGGCTTTGGCCCAAAAACCAAAAAAAAAAAAAAAGAACTTTAAAAGCAAATATATAAAATATTTAATTAATAAAATAGAGTATTAAATGTAAGTATATTAAAGGTGAAAAGGGAGGAACTGGATGCAGACAGAGTGATAGGATAGCTGGTGCAATATTTGCTTTGCTTCTGTATGCCCAGTTAGGCATTTGCTGACCAGTTTGCATACTTAGCTATGTAAAGTGTAGCTAAACATTCTGAGGTCATATTCTGCTTTCTCCAAATAAGAGACTGCCCTAGCTTATTCTTTTCTTCACCCACACCTTATGAAGATCCACCTTGTCTTAATTAAGCATCGATGAGTGCATTTATTTTTTAATTTCTTTTTTTGTTTTTGGTTTTTGGGTCACACCCGGCAGTGCTCAGGGGTTACTCCTGGCTCCATGCTCAGAAATTGCTCCTGGCAGGCACGGGGGACCATATGGGGAACCGGGATTCTAATCGATGACCTTTTGCATGAAAGGCAAACGCCTTACCTCCATGCTATCTCCCGGTCCCTATTTTTTAATTTCATGGGCTCTCCAACTACCAGGTGGACAGAGTCTGAATAAAAATGAAAAAAAAGCAGGAGGTTTTTGATACTAGAATTTTGATGAGACAGGAAGCCCACTATATTCAATGCTTTTTTTCACCTTTATATCTGTCTAACTTTGTTTTGTGTTTGTGTGTGTTTATCCTACACAAATAGACACTCGAGATTTACTGGCAACATAACAAAACCAGGGAGTGGAACAAAGAACCCTCTTCTATCATTGCCATGGTGACTCCGTCTTGCTGGACTGAATGTGACGTCGTTTATCAGAAAAGATAACATGGTTTTCCTTTTGAGCTTCTTCTGGCCAATTTGGTTCATTGCCAGCAATTTTCAAACTGATCTTATAATGCCCTTGAGAGATTCTCCTTTGCAAAAGACCCAAAAGTATAAGGGTGGGGCCCAAGAGGTAGCATGGAGGTAAGCCATTTGTCTTCCATGCAGAAGAATGGTGGTTCGAATCCCGGCATCCCATATGGTCCCCAGAGTCTGCCAGGAGAGATTTCTGAGCCTCCAGAGCCAGGGTAACCCCTGAGTGCTTCTGGTTGTGACCCAAAAAACAAATAAACAAACAAAAGGTAAAAGGGTTCTTTTATACTGGTGATGGATTCTCAGTCTAAAAGCCTTCTAGGAGCTTATAAGTTCATTACTACATTCAAGTAGAGAGATCCCAGCTCCTGTATATAACTTTACTTCACGTATATCAGGTGAGGAAGATATTTAAGAGTCAGATACCTCTTCTAGATACTCAGAGTCTGATAATGATTCACTAGAAATGCACCCCTCATCATTGCATCACTCACCCAGCAAGTACACCCTAAAGTAGTTTCAAGTAAAGCTTATGGTTAAAACATTTACATTTTATAAATGACATACTCCATCATGGCATTATGATTTTCACCCTTTCTTTCCATGCATTTGGAAAACACTCATTTGCTTGGAAATGAAATCAAAAGGTCTGGAAGATCTGAGCCTCTGTGAATATTTCTATCTGCATATTCCTTATCTGCAATTCAACCATTAGAGGGGAAAAGGTAAATATGACACTTTTTTGTTTTGTTTTGTTTTGTTTTGTTTTTTTGTTTTTGGGTCACACCCGGCAGTGCTCAGGGGTTATTCCTGGCTCCAAGCTCAGAAATTGCTCCTGGCAGGCACGGGGGACCATATGGGGCACCGGGATTTGAACTGATGACCTTTTGCATGAAAGGTAAACGCCTTACCTCCATGCTATCTCCCGGGCCCTTTTGAAAGCTATCATGTTCACACTTACAGTGTCACTTGCATGAAAGGAATTGGTGTGTCTCAGAGTTCTCTGAATTCCTGATCTTAGGTGTATCTATTTCTGTCCCTAGAGATGATCATAGCCCTTCACAAACACAATCTGGCATGTGCCCAGAGGACTAGCATCATTCACATACAGGCTCTTGAGGAAGGTCTCAGTTGTCCCGACCCTCCAAACACAATGTTCCATCCACCTATGAAGGTTGAGGCTACTTGGGATCATGCTCATTTTGTAGTTTACTAAAAATAAAATCATACTGATAACTCCCTACGTTCAGGGTTGCATTCCAAACTGGAAGTAAATGCAAAAATTTCACTTCATTTTGGGGCCGGGTGGTGGCGCTGGAGGTAAGGTGCCTGCCTTACCGCGCTATCTTTGGACGGATCGCGGTTCAATCCCCCGTGCCCCATATGGTCCCCCAGGCCAGGGGCGACTTCTGAGCGCATAGCCAGGAGTAACCCCTGAGCGTCACTGGGTGTGGTCCAAAAACCAAAAAAAAAAAAAAAAAATTTCACTTCATTTCCAAAAAATTAGATGACAGATCCCAGGCACAAATGCATAGACTTAGAGCCAGCGAGTGAGTTATCCCAGTGATAGGATGATAGGATGTTTCTCTTGCAGAGAGACAACCAATCCAAGTTCAATTCTCAACATATCATATGGTTCCCTCAGGAAGTCAAAAGCAATACCTCAAGCCTAGAAAATAACCATGTGGAACTGGCCCATTTTGAACATCCTTTTGTGATGTTATTTTGCCTTCAGTAGGAATAAATCAACATTGAATTTTCTTTATTTTCTTGCTTCAAAAACAAGGTCACTCTGAAAAATTGTGTAAATGTTGGGTTTTTCAGGGAAATATCCTGCAATGACACGGGCACATTCTTATGCGTGTTTCTTCTAGCGTTTAGGAAGTTCCAGTGGACGTTACAATATGTAATTAATGAAGAAAAAGATGAAATCTCGGGGCAATCTGCCCTTCTATTTTCTGGTACTGAAGATATATACATTACATATGCTTCAATAAATCTTAAATCATTACTTAGAGTACAGGTAAGATGCTTGCTAGTATATAGCTAACTTAGGAGTTGGTTATATGCTATATAGCATGTGGTAATCCACAACAGCATGTAGTAATTCCTCAGTGCAGAGCTTAATTCCTCTGTACAGTACATACCAACGTGTCTGCAAAACTTGAGAAATAAATACAAAATTATATTAAAATATATGAGCCCTATTCTCACATCCAGAAACTTCACTAGTCAGGAGGTATCAGCTACACAGCCATTTTTCTCCAAGCACAGCTGCCTTTCCCTCAGGATGTGCACTGTCACACTGTGTCTCCCACAATAGCACAAGGCTGAGACCATAGATCTCAGATTTCTCAGTTCCGTGTGGGCTGTGATGGTGGACTTGAATGCAGTGAAGGTGACTCTATCCTGAAATTCCAGTGCATAAACTGAATGTCCATTTCTGTTGATATCATGGCAATTTCAATTGAACACTCCCCTTGATACTCCTATAGTGAACCTGAACATGCCCGCCAACACGCCCCTTGGACATGCTTCCTGTCATGCCAGGTATAAAAAAATGAAGAGTGTCGGGAGTTGCAAGATAGTGTCCAGAGCCACATCTGAAAGTCTGTGGGGGCCATAAAACATTGTTGAGGGGCTGCCTGCTTTCTATCTGTCCCTCTATAAATCTCTATTGAACTTGGGCCTAACACAACTACTTTTGGCTGATGAATTCGTCTCTATCTTTCTCCCTATCTGAAGCTCCAGGGTGGATGCAGGTTTCAGACTCCATTGGGAATTACAATGATACTTGGATTCTATCCTCTTTCTCAGTTCTGGGCAGCCAGTTGCAACATGTTGGCATCCCTGGATTGTCACGAGGCCCACCCAGCAGCTGTGTCCCATGGTCTTGCAGGATTGGGTCCTGGCAGCCTTGCACTACAGTCTTGTTAACCCTGAACTCTGGCCGTCTTGGGTCTCTTCAGCCTTGAAGCATCTGAGCAGCAGTCAGGCTTTCAGC
>PVKC010018984.1:0-19349 GCA_004027635.1 Crocidura indochinensis
TATATATATATGTATTATAAGTTATTACTTGCATGGGTTATTATTATTTGCATGGGTCCACTTTCAGGGATTACTCCTGGCTCTGGGCTCCTGGAGGGACTGGACAAAACACATAGGATGCTTGGAATCAAATCTGAGTTGACTGAGCCCCACACTATACTACCTATTGCTAAAAAAAAAATAATTCATTTAGTCATTTAATTTACATGTTTTCTTCATTATTTTACAGAATAATGATTTCAACATCTAGATAGACTATAGCTCTGGTGTTTCCTCCACCTCCCTTTGACTTAGAGCTTTGAGATTTGTGTTTTTGTTTTCTTTTGTTCTCTTTTGTTTAGTTGGCACAGCAGGCAGTGTTCAAGAGTTACTCCTGGCTCTGAGCTCATGTATTGCTCCTCGTGGTATAACTGGGTCCATTATGAGATGCTGAAGACTCAAATCAAGTTCTTCTTGTGCAAGGCAAATGCCCTACCCACTGGGCTATCACTTTGGACCCTGTGTTTTTCTTTTTTTGTTTTTTTTTTTTTTGTTTTTTGGGCCACACCCGGTGACGCTCAGGGGTTACTCCTGGCTATGCGCTCAGAAGTCGCTCCTGGCTTGGGGGACCATATGGGACACCGGGGGATCGAACCGTGGTCTGTCCTAGGCTAGCACAGGCAAAGCAGGCACCTTACCTCTAGCGCCACCACCCCGGCCCCTGTGTTTTTCTTTATCTTTTAGGTGAATGCTAAATTATATGTGCCAAGAACATAGTGAATCTTTGTGTCTCTTCATGTTATTACTCTTCTCTAAGATTTGAGTTTCTTCTGGACATTAGATTCATTTTAAATAGACTACCAAGATCAAGTTGGGTTCTGAGATGTTTTAAGATTATATTTTATGTTTTCTGGTAGTTTTCAACACTTTGTTTATGTTTTCATCTAGGAAATGACCCTTAAATCATACTACTTAAAATTCTAGGTGTTTTTTTTTTTTTAAGAATTTCCTTCAGGTGTCTTTCCTGTCCTTTCTAGACCCTTAAAGTCTCTCCATTCCCCCCCCCTACCAATTTTTCTTTGCTTGCTCTCTTCCTCTCTCTTCCTCTCTATTTTAGCTCAAGATGCCATACAAACTAATGCACTGAAAAATGAACTCATGGGCCACACTGGCCTGGGATTAAAATTAGATCTTCTGGGTAAAAGTGTCTGGTGCCATTGCCTCTCTACATTGGCCACACTCTTCTTCAACCTTAAAATAAATAGTGACTAGACTACTAAGACTATCCATAGAATAGGAAAAAACTATTCACCCAATACTCATCTGACAAGGGTTTAATATCTAAAATACACAAGGTATTAGTAGAGTTTAGCAAGGAAAAGAATCTAACCCTCTCCAAAAATGAGAAGAAATTAACAGACATTTCCTCAAAGAAGAAATACATACGGCTAAAAGGCATATGAAAAAATGCACCATTCATTATCAGGAAGAGACAAATCAAAACAACAATGAGATATAATCTCACACCACAAAGACTGGCACACATTACAAAAGAACAAGACCAACCAGTGCCGGTGCAGATGTGGAGAGAGACTCATTCACTGCTGGTGGGAATATAAACTGGTTCAGCCCCTTTTGGAAAACAATATATACATTCCTCAGAAAACTAGAAATTGAGCTCTCATATGATCCAGCAATATATTCATGGGAATATATTCTAGGAAAGCAAAAACACAATGCAGAAAAGTTCTTTGCATTTTTATGTTCATCACAGCACTATACACAATAGTCAGAACCTGGAAACAACCCAAGTGCCCAAGAACAGATAAGTGGATAAAGAAACTGTGGTATACCTATGCAATAGAATACTCTGCAGCTATTAGGAAAAATAAAGTCATAAAAGTTGCTTATACATGAATGAATAAAGGCAGTATTATACTGATCAAAATGAGACAGAGGGAGAGGGATAGACATAAAATAATAGCACTCACGTGTGAGCTATAAAAACAAAGTCTGTATTGTAATAATCTCCAAAGGCAATAGAGATGAGATCCAAGAGAAGCACTTGTCCATGTTAGGAAGCTTGCCAGAAAGACCAGAAGAGTTCAGTTATGGCAGAAAAGGTACCACCATGACAATGATAGATTGGAATTTAACACTCTAGATAAAAAAAATGATTGCTGAAAAAAGATAAAGTGACATACATGATATTTCTTTAATAAAATATTGCAAACCACAGTGTCTAAAAGAAGAAAATAGAAAGAGAGAGAAGAATAGTGGCTGCCACAGAGGCAGGCAAGGGGGAGGGCAAGCTGGAGGGAAACTTGGGTGAAATTATATGTGCCCTAGTGACTGGTATTGTATATTGTCTGACTGAAACCTAATCACGAACAGCCCTGTAACTGTACCTCACAGTGATTCAGTTAAAGAATTCATATTAAAAAAGAAATCATGGGAACCAGAGTGATAGCATAGCAGTAGAGCCTTTGCCTTGCACCCGGCTGATCCAGGACGGACCTGGGTTTGATCTCTGGCGTCCCATTTGGTCCCATGAGCCAGGAGCGATTTCTGAACATATAGCTAGGAGTAGCCCCTGAGAGTTCACTGGGTGTGGCCTAAAAGCCAAAAAATAAAATAAAATAACTAAATAAAAAAGAAATCATGAACCACTAAATTTTCAATAAAAAGATTTTTTAATTTAAAAGAAATGACAAAATTAGGGGCAAAGCAATAGCACAGTGGTAGGGCATTTGCCTTGCATGCAGCTGACCTGAATTTGATTCCCAGCATTCCATTTGATCCCTGGAGCCTGCCTGGGGCAATTCTGAGCACAGAGCTAGAAATAACCCCTGGGTGCTGCCTAGGAAGGAGGGAAGGAGGGAGGGAAAGAAGGAAGGAAGGAAGGAGGGAGGGAGAGAAGAAAAGAGGGAAGGAGGGAAGGAGGGAGGGAGAGAAGGAAAGAGGGAAGGAGGGAGGGAGAGGGAGAAGGAAGGAGGGAAGGAGGGAGGGAGGGGGAGAAGGAAGGAGGGAAGGAGGGAGGAAGGGAGGAAGAAAAAGAACAAAAGAATTTTATTATTCTGGAGACAGGAGGTTTGCTATTTGGATGCCAGCCTGGTGAGTGACAGCTCTCTTGACTTACAAAGTTGGCCTTTCCTTAATAGTCACAGAGACAAAGGGATAAATTTCTCTCCTGTCCTCTTCTGAGACCACTAGTTCTACCCTGATTTAAGCCTAATCCTCATGATTTACTCTAACCTTAATTGCTGCCCATAATCACCGTCTCCAAATAACATCACATTCAAGTCAGAATTTTGGCTGTTGCCCTTTGCTTTTCAACATGTATGTTGAATATTTTGCTCAACTTTTATTGTTGCTTAAGAATGAGTTTGACTTGGTGTAGCTACTCCTTTTGTTTATAATTAGTAGTTTACTCTATTTTTATCACTAAATGCTAAAAATAAACACATATAAGATAGTCATCCTTTCCAGAAATTAGCTTTACTTTCAATTACATTTGGCATTACTTTTCTAGAGTTATCTGAAATTCCTAGTGAATACAATATTGACTCTCTTCTTATTACTATTACTTAGTATTATTTCCTTCCAGAATTTCATCAATTAAATTTTACAAGCTCAAACTATACACGTTTTCTTTGACATTACTTGATTTAATTACATACACAAATAAAAATATGGGCTAAAGTGGCACTTCATATTATAAAGCAGGGATGAAGAACTTGAAAATAAGTCAGTAGTAAATGGCAAAATTAAAATTTTTAGATTTTAGTACCTAATTAATATATTATAATAGCCTTTTTTAAATTTCATAACTTCTACACTAAAGTTGATAAAAATCAGTAAATTAAATGTAAATATATATATTAAAACTAATGTGCAAAAACATTTAAATATCTACTCATTATTCAAACAAGAAAGAAAATTCACAAAATTTTATTTATATTATTGTTTTTAATTCACAAAATTTTAAGGTATCTTTATTAGTCAATTTATAGGTACATTAACTTAGTGTAAAACTGTTCAGAGTTATATCAGAGTCTCTATATAAGTAACCAGTCCAAGTATGCAATTGTAAGGAATGGCCCATAGTGTTTTATTGCTATTACATGTCATTTTCATGCGTTCCTTTGCTAGATCTCACCAGACTTAGACAAATTACAGTCACCTACATTGCATTAATATAATTTCTTATTAAAGATAAGTAGCAAGAACAAAACCACTTAGCACTCGACTAGTGCTGTAGGTAGATTAATCTGCACTTGGCAAGTATTATCTTGTTCTCATTTAACAATTGAGAAACAGAGACAAAGAAAGATTAACTCTGTAGAGCCATCTTGACTACAATAGTTTAAAGAAGTTTGCCTGGTAATCATCCCACTACGTAGATTCAAGCTGATTCACATCATCAAAAACAACTAACAATATAAATTAACAAAATAAATTATCTGGGACCGGCGAGATAACATGGAGGTAAAGCATTTGCCTTGCATGCAGAAGGACGGTGATTCGAATCCCACCCATTACAATCCCCCGAGCCTGCCAGGAGCGATTTCTGAGTGTAGAGTCAGGAGTAACCCCTGAGTGCTGCCAGGTGTGATCCCCCCCCCGCAAAAATAAATAAATAAATCATCTCTAGTAAGACAAAGAGCTTTTTTAAGTACTTGACAGAGCCTGGAGAAAAATAAGCCATTTATAAGCTGTAAAGTATTTTTTGTTTTTTGAAGTATAAACTTCCTCATTCCAGTGAAATGCTCATGATTCTTAGGGAGGATATAGAGTGGATATAACATGTTCAAAACATAACACTAGACATGATAAAATATACCTATTACTACTGAGAAAGATTTCTAAATGATATTCAGTAAGTGAGTAATTATTTAGTCGTTAGTGAACTAGCAATGCTTCACATTTGACAAAGTATCGAATGATGATTTTGCATTACAAAACTCAAATCATGCAGTGGATGTGATATAGAGGAGTGGAAGGGCAAAGTACTAGGTGAAGCAGCAAATTTAATTGGTGTGTCTGCTTGGGAGCCACCTCTTGGGGGATCATTTTTGGCAGTCTGAAGGAACAATAGGATGCCTGCAATCAAGTCCTCATGCGAGGCAAACACCTTAACCCTTACTAGGTACATATAATCCCGAGTCTATCAGGAATAATTTCTGAGCACAGAGCCAGAGTAACCCCTGAGTATCGCTGGGTATGCCCCCCCCCAAAAAAAACAAAATTTTAATTAAAATACATGTTCTATATGTTTTCAAAATACATGAGTGTAAGTACTACCTTACACAAACCCTCAGACCAGATTTAAGTATGTATAGATCATCAAGTGAGAGCTCCCTAGAAAATTATTGGGTCATGATCCCAGAAATTCAAATTTAGTCTAGGATAAAACAAGTTGATCACTTGCCTTGAAGCCAGTCTGCATTCATTTATGGTATCAATTTATGGGCTACCATTTATGGTCCCCTAATTCCACCCACACACACACACATAGACAGACAGAGAGAGAAATTCAATTACAATTTCAGAGTAGATCTCTGGAATCTGCACTTTAATAGGCTTCTTGGCATTTATTGTGTCAATAATGTTTGAGAATCACTGCCAAAGGCCTATCCATATGTTGGACGTTTATCACTAAAGAAATTCACAGTTTTTTTTTTTTCACTGTGATCATTGCTGTAGTTGCTCAAAGCCAAAATACTCTAGTTTCCTTTAATGTAAGCACAAAAATCAAAACCTGAAAAAATACAAATAGAATCACTTTTTTTTACTAGTACAGTTAAAACATCTGATTCCTATTGAACTGGCCACAGTGAAATATGAGCTGAGTTTTATAGCATATCTAATGTCACTTAAGAAAAAGTTCTAAGCCATTTCTGCCTATCTCCATATCACATGACTGGCTCATTGCCCCATATTTGAAATAATTCTCAAAGAGGTGGAAGCAAGAGTTTCTTCATTCTGGGAAATGCTGACAAAGCTTGTATTTCTATATTTTCCTGTAGTCTGACTACTCAGCCAAGGTTAGCTTTTCTGGACTCTGGCATAGTGTCGGTCTCACTCTGCAATATTGTTTCTTGACTTAGACATAACATTTCTATGCTATGTATGTAAGACTATACAGTAATAATTGCTAACTTCTAATTAATATTTTGATTTTACTGTGTGGTTGGATTAACCTCATTCATAGTACCAAATTCATCATCAACACTTAGTTTATTGGTGTTTTGGTGGCATATTGAATATTTTTATGAACATAGCTATTTTTTTTCTTTTGGTTTTTGGGCCACACCCAGTGACACTCAGGGGTCACTCTTAGCTATTCGCTCAGAAGTCGCTCCTGGCAGGCACGGGGGACCATATGGGGAACCAGGGGATCGAACGGTGGTCTGTCCTAGGTTAGCGCAGGCAAGGCAGGCACCTTACCCACAGTGCCACCAACCGGTCCCCTAACATAGCTAATTTCTACCTTCCTATTTTGTGCTTGCTTGGTTTGGGAGCCACACCTGGTAATACTCAGGGCTTACTTTTGGCTCTGAGCTCAAGGATCACTCCTGGTGGTGGTCAAGGAACTACATGGGGATACAGAACCTTGGTCAGCTGCATGCAAGGCTGTTTTGGCAATGCCACAGTACCTTTTTTCCTCTTTTTTATACTGTCTTCCTTCATGCCCTTTCTTCTTCCCTCCTTTATTTCCTCTCTTCTGCTTCTTCCTGATAGAGTTAAGGAGAAGATAAGCAGACATCTGCCAAAGGTTTTGCACACAGAGGCCTTGAAATGGAAGGACCTTGAGACCCACCAAGGCCAAGGCCACAGCAGCCACATCCTATTCCTGTAAAGTTCTCACAAGTGCTTAAGTGCTTTTCTTGTTAACACAAAACAATTTCACTTTACAAATATATGTTATGTCTTGTTTACCATAAGTGAAATTCCTGGGGGAAATGTCAGGGGTCAACATGCACACAAACCTTTGTTAAACACAAAATATAAGATCTAGCAAGAGGCATCTTAAGGTTTCATATTGTGACTAATAAATATTTTTAAGTATAAAGTGATGATAGTCCAGGTGACTTTGAAAATACAAATAGAGGGGCCTGGGAGATAGCATGGAGGTAAGGCGTTTGCCTTTCGTGCAAAAGGTCATCGGTTCAAATCCCGGTGCCCCATATGGTCCCCCGTGCCTGCCAGGAGCAATTTCTGAGCATGGAGCCAGGAGTAACCCCTGAGCATTGCCGGGTGTGACCCAAAAACCAAAAAAAAAAGAAAATACAAATAGAGGCCATAGTGATAGTATAGAGAATAAAGCATTTACCATGCATACAGCTGACCCAGGTTTGATCTTCAGCATTGTCTTTCAAGGACGACCAGAATTCCTGAGTGCAGAACCAGGAGGGATCCCTGAGCACTGCTGGATTTGTCCCAAAAATATGAAAATAAAGAAAAAGAAAAAGAAGAGTAGTTGTTGACAGATGAAGAAGTCATGGCAGATCAGGGGATTCTAAGTAGAAAGATAACAGAGAAAAAGAGAACCTGAGATTTGTCATCAGAGAGATTGCACAAGTGGTACATGCTTTGAATACAAAAACTCCAAGTTTGATCCTAGGCATCACTTGGTCCTCTGAGCACTGCTGGGAATGATATTTTCTGGGCACTGGGCACTTAGCTACTCCTGTTTCTGAACACATAGCAGAAGTGACTCTACAAACAAACAAAGAAAGAACTAAACTAAGACATGAAACAATGAATTATATCTGAAACCCATAACAGTTCTAGTTGGACAAATCCCGCCATTTAAGAAGGTGAGAGATGGGTGATAGCTTCTTATATTCATTTATAGAACTGAAAATTACTCTGATGTTTATTGTTTTTTGTCAGACACCTATTGGTCTCAAGGCAAGGGCGTGTGGTCAGTGTCATCTCCATTATTCACACAGTGGGTGTCTTTAAGTAAGTTATAGGTTATCAAGGATATAGTATTCCTTTAAATAATGCCACCTCCTCTCTGTGAGGAGCTCAGGGGCAAATGTTGCTTTTATCTCACTTTCTATTGCAGATTTCCCATTTATAGATACCCAGTGTCTGGTTAATGAAATAATGTCAGATTGTTTAATAACTGACTTGCACTGACTGAATGAAAAAATCCAGGCATGCTATCCTTGTATGAAAGATGTCAATGAAAAATGATTTGTCTAATTTGAACAAAGACTGTACTCGTGTTGACAACTCACTATTTTTCAAACTAAATTGATTAGTCACATCATTAATAACACAAACTAATTCAGCTATGAGATCTAGTCTCCAACATGAATTTTAATAGACTCAAAATTTCAGGATCAGAAAGAACCTTAAAGATCATCCAGTTTACCTAGAAATTGAAAACATAACATAAAATGTAGTCAACAGATCAATTTTCTATAATCTTAACCTCTTTTTTTACACACATACATGCATAAATTATAAACCCTTTGAAAAAAACATGTCTAGACTACACACACAAATGTTTACACCAGTATCCTCTTTCTTCTGTAATAACATTTGGATTTTATCTCTAGGTGATAACTATAATTTGACGCTTCCAACATTTGTTACTTAGAGAGGAAAGAATTCCCATCTGATTCTACCAGTATATTCAAAGGTATATAGGCTTCTTTGTACTACTATACTTTTTGCTATTATATATATGTATATATATATCCCCATCCAATTCTACCAGTATATTCAAAGGTATATAGGTTTCTGGTGTGGCCTCTCTCTGTAGGTCAATGCACATATAAACTCTGTAATAGCTCAATCTAAAAAAAATGGTAACTTAGCACATATCTCATATTCCCAAACATGATGTAAAACATCATGTACTTTTTTTTTATTTTGGTCACACCTAGCAGTGCTCAGGGGTTATTCCTGGCTCTATGCTCAGAAGTCACCCCTGGCAGGCACAGGGGACCATAGGGGATGCCGGGATTCGAACCACTGTCTTTCTGCATGAAAAGCAAAAGCCTTACCTCCATGCTATCTCTCAGGCTCCAACATCATGTACTTTTATCTAGCCAACATAGATTATTTAATAATATGTTTTTCTAACAATATAAGTGTATTTTTTAGTAAATTACACTTTAAAACTAATTAGGGATTTACTTCTATCTAATAAAAATGATGACCAGTGATATAGTATTATCTTGTGAGTGCAGATTGCAAATGAAGGATCATAAATGTTAATGGGGTAGGAAAAATCCATTCAGCAATGTTGTATAGATGCATCTATATATAAGTATTAAACTCAGCTTACTTTTTATTCCTAACAT
The DNA here is from genome assembly GCA_004027635.1 of Crocidura indochinensis. NCBI lineage: Eukaryota > Metazoa > Chordata > Mammalia > Eulipotyphla > Soricidae > Crocidura > Crocidura indochinensis. The sequence continues at coordinate 9,306 of PVKC010018984.1, forward strand.
TTTCTAAATATACTACCAGTTCAAATTAGGATAATTTTTGAATGATAAAATAGTTGACAATGAACATGTTGGATAATTGGGAATCTGACATCTACTAAGTGAATGACTGAGGCTAACTTGCTGCTTGTTTATTCAGCAAGTATTTATCATAGTTCTTTAATAAAGAATTTTGTATTTTGTGCATAATTATATTTTGCATGATATCTGTACAAAGTATAACTAGGCAAAATAAAAATGAAAGAAGACATAGTGTCTGCCCTCCACAGAATCTCCATCTGTTCAGGGGCACAAATATGTAAATAATTCAAGGCAGACGGGTAATGTAAGTGCAATCCAGATTGTAACATAACTGTCTCAAGGGTGAAAGTAGAGTGAAGGTCCTTGGAAAGGGAACCATGAGTGTGAGTTCAGGATCCTACTTAACCCAGATAAAGAGAGCATTCATACAGATGTGAAAAAGATCACTATCAAATGGATGTTGAATACTATAGCAAAATTGGAGTAGAATTCAGGCCTGGTAGTGTCTATGACAATTTTTTTGTTTTGTTTGTGTTTAGTTTTTGTTTTTGGGTCACACACGGCAACACTCAGGGGTTACTCCTGGCTCCAAGCTCAGAAATCGCTCCTAGCAGGCTCGGGGAACCACGTGGGTTGCCGGATTCGAACCACCGGCCTTCTGCATGCAAGGCAAACACCTTACCTCCATACTATCTCTCCGGCCAACAATTTTTGATTAATTTGAATGGTTGCATAAAAATGAATTTTAAGGACAAAATACAGAGGTTAAACTTTTACCTTGTAAAGCAGCTAACCCTGGTTGATCCCTAGCACTGCACATGGTCCCCAGATCATTGCAATAGGTCATACCTGAGCATAGAGTCAGAAATAGGCCTGAGCACAACTAGACAGGGCTCAACAGATTTAAAAAAAAATTAAATTTAGCTCAAAAGAGTTGAATGTTAGTCTAAAAAATTCTAAATTTTTGGATGGAAGAGACAGTTTTGTTTGGAGATGCTGTGACTTGCTATTTGTAACAATTGATTTGCATAATCTTAGCAGGTGTGGGTTTGGTGCTAAAAGCATGGATAATGTCCTCTCAGAGTTGGTTTATATAACACTGAAATAAAAGGTGCATAATGAATTTGTTCCTGCAGGTAATATCAGCCAGATTGTGTTGGTTCTCTGTATTAAAAAAAAAAAAAAAGCAAAAGCAAATAATAACTGTTCTAAATATTTTTCTAAATATTTTCCATTTTTATTTTTTTAAGAGATTCTTCTATTGGACAACCTAATGATACTAGTAGATCTCATTTTAACTGACCAGGCACATTAATTACCTCAAGTGAAAGGCATTAAGAGTGGTAGAGACTGTCTTAATGGCTATAAATGCCATTTCTGATTACATACTATTAGGATGTTCTCAGTCATACAGCTGCCCAAATACAGACAAGAGAAAAGTGGATAATGCTTTACCCTAATAATTTCGAGTCCACTGTGCTATTGTCGATTCCATCTTCTTAAGTGATTCCATCAAGGCCCGGGAACCTGATTACTTGTCTTTCAACAGCAGTGCTTAGGTCAGCTCTTCCTTTTCTTTTTCAATCATTGCAATTCTTTCCTAAGCTCCATGAACTAGTCTATGCAAGTCCATATTTATCAAACATAATGAAGGCCAAGCACTTGGAACAGATATCATAGAGAACACAGTGACAAGCAAGACTCAGCCCCAGACTACAATATGTTTAGAGTGTGACTCGGAATAAAGAGAGGAGGTAGGAGGAAAAGTAATTCATTAGGAATCTGCAGCATCTAACCACTATTCTCTCAGTCAAATCTCAAAAGTCATTAAATCGGGTAACTGTATATTGATCAAGGTGCTCACAGACCAGCGAAGTAAATGACTTCAACTAAAAATGTAACCTCTCCCTGAGAATTCTCAATCCAGTAGCTCATGTTGATCCCATTTTGATTGCACTGTGGACTTTCGCCTCCTAATATAATTCAGTGTGCATCAGTCACAGAAAGCATGAAAAGTGCTTTTTTTTTTAAAAAAAAACTCCAGTCCCTCGATCCTAAAATGCAATCAGTGAATATTTATCGGATGAGTTGACTGAAAATGAAGTACTGGTGGGGAGATTATACCTGGTATTTAAATGTTCTGGTTTAATATTTGATTATAATAGGGTTGGAGCTTTTCCAGGCAAAGAGCAGATTGCCTTCTAATTAACTACTGGGAAATTTCCAGGTCCTCATTTTTTCCACCAAAGAATTAGGTAAAGTGAAGGTTACCTTTACTTCACTTAGAAGCTGGTAGTGAAGCTCAATGCTGAGAGTATATGAGTGTTCCTCACTTTTAGAAACCCTAACAGTATGGTAATAATATCCAGAGACAATAAAGGTGAAGATTAAAAGGACTAGTTTGTGGTAGGAAGTTTGTATAAAGAGTATAAAGAGTTGTATAAAAATAGATGAATGTAATTAGGGTATAGAAGGGTCTACTATGATCCTTATCAGCTCCAATGATAGAACTGTTCACTCTGGACAAGAATTGGGTACTGAAAAGGGATAAAGTGACATGCATTGTACACCTTAATTAACAACAGTGCAAAATACTTCTCAAGAAAGGAGAGACAGCAGCAGAGACAGAAGAGACAGAGAGAGAAGAAAAATACCTGCTTTATAGACAGGCAAGGATTGGTTGGTGAAAGGGAAACTGGGACATGGGTGGTCAGAAAAGTGCACTGGTGAAGGGTTGTGTACATACTATTTTCTTTTTCTTTTTTTTTCTTTTTTTTTTACTTTTTTTGGTTTTGGGGCCACACCCAGTGATTCTCGGGGGTTACTCCTGGATATGCACTCAGAAATTGTTCCTGGCTTAGGGGACCATATGGGACACAGGGGGATCAAATCGAAGTCCTAGATCAGCCTTCAAACCTCCTAGATCAGCAAGGCAAACGACCTACCACTGCACCACTGCTCTGGTCCCATGGTGGTGTACATTCTATAATAGAATTACAATTATGAACAAGCACAGTGCTTAAAAAATAAGTAATTACTGTAATATAAAAGAAACCCTCTCTGAAAGTAAATTGTTTTAAAAATGTAAGCATTTTACAAATTAGATTGATTCTGCACAGCATTGTGAGCCACCCACAATTGTCACTAATTAACTCATTGCATTAGACATAAGGGTGGGACAGACATGATGTATTTGTGACTCTGAGTCATAAATAAAATGAATACTTTACAAGATTCATGGCCTTGCCCTCACAGTTCAAGACTGGCATCTACTTTTATGTTCTGAGTTTTTGATACATTTTGAACTGTAGGCATATTTTCACTTCCACAAGATTTTGTGAAGTTATCGTTGCATCTCTGAAATCATGTGAAGAATGATCCTTATCAGTTCTTACATTTTGTTTGTGAATCATGTTAAATTCAGAGCACTGGAATTTGGGCTGCTGGCTGTCGTCAGCTCAGTTTCTGACCTCTCTGCAACTCTACTATTTCAGGATCCCTAGATCTTATCTATTAAAAAGAGAGAAATAGTACACTATGAAGTGGCCAAGATCAAGGTAATGTTTCAGTGCCAGTACTAACCAGACCATTCAACATCTCTCTTCCTGTGATTGTGTGTGGGTGTATGCACATACCATATGTGAGCACTCTGAATGTTTTCTTTCAGTAACATATCTCTTGATTTACAAGGCTACACAGTTTGGGCAGGTCTAAAACCAATTCCATTTGCGTGATCTCTTTCCTACTAAACCTAGAAGGCTTCTACAAAATGAGCCCAAGTCATATGTCAGGGCAAGAGTGAGTGGTTTATCCTAGAAAATGAATTTCCTATTGATAAATCAAAAGCCGTGATCAGACCAGAGACATAGTTCAAGAAGGCTGAAGCACACGTTTTGCATATTGGAAAACCTTATTTAATTCCCATATACTGCATGATTCCTTGAACACCATCAGAAAAATGCTGCAAGCACAGAGGTGGGGATCTCTCTGAGCACTGTAGGGTATGGCTATAAAATAAACAATTTTTTAATTAGTGATAAAAAAAAGCTCTTTTAATATGTCATACATCGGCAGTTTCAAGTAATGCTTTATATCAAAGCAAAATTTTCTGAACATTTATGGGCAGATTTTTACCCCTTCCACAAGCCCTGGTACATGATTACTTTTGGTGAGTCCTACTCTAGAAATAACAATTCTCTTACCTTTGCTCCTCACGTAGGAAGAATCAGAAGGTAGACCAAAGGCAGTACAAAATATAGTCCTTAGTTCACAGATAGCCTATAGTTACTTAGCTCAATCAAACTAGCATGTACAAAATAAGTGATGAAGCAATACACTTTTTATGATTTGGGGTTATTTTCCCCAAAAAACTTATTACATTTCAAATTACACTTAAAACTCTACACTGTGTACTCTAATGGCAAATTTTGGTTGTTCATCTCAATTAACAGTAAGCAGTTTGTTTTCTTAAATATTTCCCCACTGTTTGCATATTATTGCTTATTTTGATAAAATTAACAGTTTTAATTATTTCTACTGTGTTGCATTATATTTTTACTTTGAAAATGGCCCAAAAGTGGGTCATTAAAGCATTAATGTAGTCAATTAAAGGCAATACAAATATAACTCTCATGAATCTGATGTGATTTCACACAAGCATCTGAATAAAGGGAAATCCACATAGGAAGTGAATGATGAATTTTGAAAACAGATATTACAGGACCAGCAACCCCTCTGCTCACTCTACCCAGATTTGTTGTAATTTGAAAAAATCATATAGTGGCATTAAGATTTTGTTTCATTCTAAAACAGAATAGCATAATTGATCAACTACATTTTTCTTTCTATTTTGGGAGGCGGAGGATTTCACACCCAGTGGGACTTAGTGGTTACTCCTGGTTCTGCGCTCAGATATTACTCCTGGTAGACTCATATGGAGTGCCAAGGATTAAACCTGGGTTGGCTGCTTGCAAGACAAACGACCTACATGCTGTGCTATTGCTCCAACTCAACTACCATATTTTCTTGAAATAAAAACAGAATGTTGCGACTAACAATTAGTAAATAATGATAAATTCTTTTTAAATTTAGATAAGCATTGATATGATTCATGCATCTAACCTACACAGGCATCAAAGTAAGAAGTTTTCAAGAAATATATCCAAAAAGGCTGTATGTTGCCCTTTTTCTAAGAAATATATAAAACCAAAAGCAAAGTCATTTTGTTTTTGTTTGGGGGCCACACTCGGTGACACTGAGGGGTTACTGCTGATTATGTACTAAGAAATTATTCCTGACTTGGGGGACTATATGGGATGTTGGGCATTAAACCCAGGTCTGTCCTGGCTCAGCCTCATGCAAGGCAAATGCCCTACCGCCAAAGACAAGCCATTTAAAAATATCTCATTGATAAACAAAGCAAAAGGGGTTCATGACAAATTTAGTGTCACCTTTGAGACATAGTATTAATGGTCAGTGATCATATCAAACAATCAGCATGACAAGCAGATGCTGTGCTTTATAAAGACAGGAAAAGATGATTTAACCTAAGTATAGTGCATTTGGCAAATGAATTTTAACTAAAGAGTACAAAATGCTTTTTTACTGTTATTATCCCTAAAAAATCACTCTACAGAACATATTTATTATAGGTAACACCTGATTTTGTGAGTCATGTGAAAAGGCGCATTGGCATCTGAATCAGCTATGAGGATAACAAGAAAAGACTTTAGCTTCCATTGGGTCAAAGAAAGATCAAATCTGATGAAACTGACCAGGAACAGGAGACAGTGAGGAATGTACCTCCTGGTCTTAACCCAGTGTCAAAAAGACAGACTGAAAACAATGACTGATTGAATAATAAACCCTGAATATGTGTTTGTTGATTTAGCAGACAAAACAATAACAGCAAATATGAGAGAATAAAGAAGTCTGTAAACAAGCATGGGGAAAGTATTTACAATGAGTAGTTGTGAACGTATGAATGGAAACATATTTTCATGATACTATTAAATTCAGCCAAGACCATCTCAGTAACTTTAAGTTACTCAAATCAATGTTTCAGTTATTTTAATCAATAACTGAATACCCTGAATCATTCTAAAGACAAAACATAATTTTAATGGGATAAATAGATAGCTGAAGTAGAACATATAAGGCCCTGAATTTGACTCTGGCAACATATGGCCTCTAAGCACTGCTGGGTCTGAGTACCAAAGCACTAAGCACATATATATGATCTAAGTTTTACTGGGAGTGATCCAACTATTTGCTAAGGTGTGACTCCTAGACAAAATAATAAAGTTATATCACATCCACTTATCATAAGAAAAGACTATGAATGCAGTAAGAATGGAAGTAACTGAAGAGGCTGGGCATGTAGCTCACCAATAAAGGCTCCGACATACATGCCTGAAACATAAGTTCAATTCCTGGCACTGCAAAAGAAGCAGAACTACTGATCTGCTTCCAACAAAATCCCAAACTAAAACCTCCCAGTATTCCAGTTTTTGACATGTCTGCACTAACATAAAACAATAATTTTTAACTTTAAAGTATTTTATATTATATATGCCTCATTTGAAAGATGCTTATAGAATTTTGTATCAACAATAACCACCACAAAACAGTTGCTGCTTCTAAAGTGGAAAAAGCAGAGCTTCATTCTGCACCAAATTTGAGTAAACAAAATTCACAAGGATTAAACTAAAATTGGAATAGAAGACTCCTGGTAATCAAGTGGGTCACTTGGTCTTCTGCCTGCAGACCTTGGAAAATCTTTTCAGAATTGGAAGCAATGGAGAAGGAGGCTGGAGGAGGTTAGGATCAGTTTCTTTTGATTTTTCTTTTCTTTTCTTTTCCATTTTTTTTTGTCCTTCTGCTTCTGGTTTATTTTGCTTACTAGGAAGTCCTCCAATTTAATGCATGTTTCAAAAGACTATATTGCTTTCTTATTTTTGTATATGTAAATCCTTATTTAAGCACCATGATTACAAGCATGTTCGTAGTTAGGTTTCAGTCCATTCCTATGCTTTTGGTCCTTTCCCTTTCTTCTTTACTATCATTTATTAGGATATTTAATTTCCTGTATAACAATATCAGTATTAATTTGAAGAAACTAGTTATGTAATAGAGGGTTTCACAGCAGGATAATATGAAAGGGCAATTGGAATCTCTTGTTTCATGTTTTAATATCTGGTGTTATTGCTTATTGCAATTTCAATAATGGCAATGCTTTCTACTCTCATTGTCTATTGAAAGTTGGAATTTGATAATTGGGTCATAAAATCTTCACAATGATAACAATTGTCATGCCTGTGTATATTCTTATGCAGAACAATTTTACTGCATGTATCTTCATTTGTCTTCACTTTAGTAATGCAAGAGTAAGCATTTGGTTATAATACAATCGCAAGCAGTTGTTAATGTAAACATCAGTATTCCATCAGTCTCTCAAATCCACAAGACACAGCACTTCAGTGAGCATCAGCATTCTTATCTCTGTTCCTCCAGGGCATACATTTTAGCTCTGGTAATTCCGCAGGTATTTTTAGGATTAAATTTATGCTTTGCTCACATCTAGGAGTGAAGAAAAGCATGTTGGCTTATCATAAACAGGTGGTTAGTCTCCTAACACAAAAAGAAATAACATTTACAAAGAGAAGTAACCTGTTGTCTAATTCACTATCTCTCAAGTTTTTCCAGCATTTGGCTACCAGGGGCAATTTTATCTTTGTTCATGAAAAAAGGGCAGCACCCACTTAGATAGTAAAACAAAGAGTAGAGAGTTGGCAAGAGGTTAACTCCTCCCAACTTCAAATCTCCATGTTACTAGTAGTACTAACACTGCCATTCCCTCATAGTAATTAATTATAGTAATTATTATAAATCATCTAGGACAATTAAAAATCTCTCTAAGGTAGGAATTACAATTAGGTCATCAAGGTGTAGCATTAAGTATTTTGCAGAGAGAACTGTGACAACTTAAGTGTAGAATTAACACTGTAGTATGGGCTTTCAGAACCCAATTCTCCAATAATTTAATATGATAGGTTTATTTCCAGAACTTTAGTATTATTTTCACCTACAAAATAAAAAAATGGTCTTATGATTCTTCATGAAGAAAAGTTTTGTACTTTCCTTCAATCAGCATTTGCTAAGGTATTTTATGAGACATTATGGGAAGGCTTATGTAACTTTTGGATTCCTTTCTTGAGGAATTTGGGATGTAGTGACAAATAATGTACCGAAGCAAAAGTAATCACAATTTATCAAAAGAAAAAATAACAAAATGAACAATCATCATAAAAGCTGTACAGTGGGGACTGGAGCAATAGTGCAGTAGTAGGGCATTTGCCTTGCATGTGGCTGACCCAGAACCGACCTCGGTTCCATTTCCGGTGTCCCATATGGTCCCCCCAAGTCAGGAGCAATTTCTGAGCGCATAGTCAGGAGTATCCCCTGAGCATCACCAGATGTGTCCTCAAAACAAAACAAACAAAAAAGAAAAAATGTGCATTTATAGTGCATTTGTTTGGCAGAAAATTAACGTTCAGCTAGAAAAATTAGAGAATCTATGAATCCAGGTCAAAAGCAGCTTGATGTGGAAATATAGAAATGGAGACACTACCTACAGCAATCAATTACACACACCTATTCTTTAGAGAAGGTTACCTAACCTCCATCATATACAGCACTTTAAAACTATTATAGTATGCATTTCAGGGCTTTATAATAAGTTGTTGAGGGGTCAAAGTAATAGTACAATAGGTAAGGCATATGTCTTACATGTGTCCAACCCAGGTTCAATCCCTCACACCCCATATAATTCCTTAAACCTGACAGGAGTAATTCCTGAGTGCAGAACTGATAATAATCCCTGACCATCATTTGATGTGGTCCCCCAAAAAAAAAACAAACCAAAAAACTGATCAAATAACGATTGGTTTGGAAGCCAAAGGAAAATTAATCCAGAGGAAGGAAAAAATCTGGTTCATAATTTTCAGCAAATATTACAGAGGAAAAGTAAGGTCGACTTTGTAGAGTTGAGAGAACAAGAAAGCTCTTCTATGAACATAAAGAAAGGCCCTGTTCTGGCAAGAGCCTGTCCATAACAGAGAATAATGACTGTTTCTCTTTTATTACCACTGTAGAGTCCAGAAGACCCTGCTGCCCCCCAATTTGCCCCACGCCAAACAGTGAAGAAGGTATGTGCTCAGCAATTGCAAGCAAGTTCCACTTTATTCTGGCTGCCAGAGATTCGAAACGTGCTCAAAGCTGAGCAGAGGTTGCGAACCCCGAAGTAGGGAAAGGGCCGGCTATATATACAATTTTCAAGCAGGATGCATTATTTTATTACACATTACAGCAGAAACAGGACTGGGCTTTGATTTAGGGGAATTTACATCTGGGATCGGAGATAAGAATTATTCTTGTGACTTTTAGGGTAGGTGCGAGGAGGAACTCAGACTTCAAGTCTCCAAGATGTCTTCAAGGCATGTAGGGTCTGTAAAACCATGGACCAGCGCCTGTAGTTCAGTAGATAAAAGGCAGTTAAAGAAACATAGCTTATGGTCTGTTGGGATACAATAGGGGGAAGAAGGGGGGGGGGACTTTGCATTGCATAATTTAAGAGACAGATAACTCCTATCAGGAATGTCTGGAAGGGGGAAAAAAAGAAACAGGGATGTCAGAAGTGTGTGAAGAAAAAAGAAACAGGTTTAGCAGACAATAAGTTGTCAGGAGTGTGTGAGGGGAAAAAGAAACAGGAATGTCAGAAGTGTGTGAAGAAAAAAAGAAACAGGTTTAGCAGAGAATAAGTTTTCCTCTTCTTATTAAGTTTTTACTTCTTTCACCACCTTTTGGTAAAACATATGATCTTTCTTTGCCATTCACATACATAATACAAGGAGTGACTGCTAGTCTTCATTCACTTTAGTGTAAGTGAGAAAACATTGGATTCTATATCTTGCTCCCAATATCTATCTCCCTTTGATCTCTCTGCTGCTCAATCTTAAATTTTTTTTT
>PVKC010018985.1:0-11831 GCA_004027635.1 Crocidura indochinensis
ATTTGGAATTAAAACATAAAACAAGTAGGAAAATAAGAGGTAACTTAAAAAATAAAAACAGGCAAAATTTAGGGATTTCCAACAATTTATTTCCCTTTGAATAAATATACTAATAACTTAGCTTCTGTTCCCAAAAGATAACGAAACACAGACATATTTAAAAAAGAAGCTGTCATTAGAATAAAATGTCACAGGATAATATTCTCCTGCTGTAGTATATAAACAAAACCAAATATTTAGGAAAAGTCAGTATAATTCTTCTAATAATAATATCCAAAAATTAAGTGTAAAGGCACTAGTCTAAAACTGAGCTGTAAATGTTCACTTGGGTACCACTAAATACACCAACTTCAGAAGTTTTAACAAGGAAAAGACGTGGATCATATGTGCCTATTCAACTTCACACCCAGCTAAATATAAAAATGCCATGTGGAAAACATCAAATTTTTCAAAAGCAAAAAATCAAAGCAAGCCTCTGTTCTCATTGTACCAACACTCTCCTGCTGTTAATATATATGTGTCACATAATATTTGTGCTCTTACTAAAAATTTCAAAGGAAAAATTCTGACTAAAGATAGAAGCTCTTTACCTTTAGTTGTGGTATTGTTATTATTTGTTATTAGGAGAGGTTGAATTGGGGTTCACACCAGACTTGCTAAAGCTTAGTTCTAGCTCAATGCTTAGAGATCATTTCATGAATGTTCCTGGGAGACCATATTTGATGCCCAAGACTAAGCGGGTAAGCAGAGTTCAAGGCAATCACCTTAATCCCTGTGCTATCTTTCCAGCCCCTTCCCTGTTTTACTTTGCATACAAATATACTCTACAATAAAAAATAAATAATGACTGAGTATCTTTCAACTGTGCATTTAAATACACCATAAAGTATAATGCCAACATCATAAAAATCAAGAATTGGTAGGACTATTTACACATAAATACTGGTCAGTTTTTAAAAGTATTTTTTCGAATAATAATGCAAAAATAACCTAAAAACTACTGTCTTAGAAAATTATGGAAACATTAATACAAGTATATAACAATATTTATAATTTTATAATTGACTATTTTTAAGTACAGTATAGTGAAGTGTTGTAAGTATCCAAAATAATTTATAAACTTGCAAGCAGAATTTTAAAATTTATGCGTGTCAGACATCTGCTGAAAGCACTTTCAGAGCAAATTATGCCAATTATTAGATTTAAATAATTGGATTGAAAAATTACTTAAAGGCACTATACTTATTTAACATTTAAAACTCAAGTTTACTAAAAATCTTTCACACAGTTAAGATTTTACCTGTCAAATCCACAGAAAAATGGAATATATTGAAAGTAAATGTGCTAAAAATAAAGCTTAAACTTGTTTTAGTGTATATTTTCCAACTTCCATGTATATATTTGGGTTCACATAATAAAGTTAATCTAGTACCAGACATTAGGGAATCGAACCGCAGTTCATGCAGGCAAGGCAGAAGATGCCTTACCATTTGCGCCACCGCTGTAGCCCCTGTTTTTATACTTTTAAAAATATCCTTTAAATATACCTTTATAGAAAAAGACTTAATGAAATGAAACAAAAATATATTGAGTGTGATATATAAGTTTCAAATTTTAGGGGCTGAAAGACAGTACAGCAGGAAGGCACACAAGTCTACCCAGGACTGTTCCCAGGTTCCCCACATGGTACCCACCAAGAGTAATGCCAGCGCACAGAGCCAGAGTAAGCCTTAAGCACAGCTGATTGTGGCCCAAAAACAAACAAAAAATAGATAAATAATTTAAATGGCTCTATTCATTGAAAAAACATTTTGTACAATGGGAAAGTTGATCCACACAAGATAAAAACTGGAGGGCTATTTTTGGGAGGTGAGGGACCCACACACGGTGACACTCAAGAGTTACTCCTGGCTACGTGCTCAGTAATTACTCCTGGCTTGGGGAACCAGATGGAACACTGCAGGATCAAACCATGGTCTGTCCTAAGTGGTTGGTTCGAATCCCGGTGTCCCATATGGTCCCCCATGCCTGCCAGGAGCTATTTCTGAGCAGACAGCCAGGAGTAACCCCTGAGCACCACCAGGTGTGACACAAAAAAAAAATGAAAGAAATTGAAAGAAAGAAAAAAAGTCTTATAATCAAAACAGAAAACATGAGACATCTGTGTTGAGTTTTAATACACAGTTAGCATCAATAATAATAATAATAATAGTACATATGTGCTGGGATAGTATTTGAACTCTTATGCATTCCTCATATCTTATTAACAGTTCTTTAAAAAGCCACTTATGTAAGTTGAAAAAATAACCTAATTAGGAACCAGAGAGATAGCATTTGCCTTTCATGCAGAAGGTTGGTGGTTCAAATCCTGGCATCCCATATGGTTCCCTGAGCCTGCCAGGAGCGATTTCTGAGCATAGAGCCAGGAGTAACCTCTGAGCACTGCCGGGTGTGACCCAAAAACCAAAAAATAAATAAATAAAAAATAATAATCTAATTCATGATTTTAACAAAAATTATAAAGTAATTACAAATATGATTTACCAATGATTACAAAAAGTAACTCAGCATAAAGCAATGTGATTATAAAGCAATACTAATCTAAAAGCCATGTCAAAATATCAGTCTGAAAATGTATAATCAAAAAGACTACACTGCAAGTGAAAAGTAAAACAATAATATAATTGATTTATTCTATGAGTTTTCATTTAGCTATAGAAACCTCCATTTCGACTTCTATCATTTTGTTCCACTCTACTCCTTAGTTTCCATTCAAATGTAAATATTTTAAATATTAAATTATTCAATAATATAAATATTAAATAATTCAAATATTCTGCACATATTATACAAACATTTCTTTTCAAGACCTAAGCTAAAAAACAATTTTATAATTTGATTTTAAGAAACAGTATAACAGCCTATTAGAGTCTTTTTTTCATTAATTCATCTCTAGCAAGGGCCCTCTGGTGTTTGATAAACAATGGGTATTTATCACATAACTGAAGAGATGTAAATGAAGAGCTATTAATATTAGGAGTGGGTGGGACAAACAACATAGTGAGAAAATAAAGTTTAAAAAAAAAAACCAAGGCACAAAGTTGTGTGTTTTTTAATTAAAGGAAGTATGCATCATGCCTATTCTGGTAATCCTTCCCTGAATGAATCATTTCCCAAAAATGTATAAAAATAAATAAGCTTAAGAAAGTATGAGCAAAACAAAGACCTTAGGACATATGCAAGAAAATGCTCAATTAATAATGGAATGATGATTTCATTAACTAGATAGTATAAATGTGCCCAGAAGTCACACAACACAAAATCCCACAAACGGATGATTAAGTTACAACATGCAGAAAACCATTTGTTTTATATATATACCACTTATATGTTTATATATATATATATATATATATATATATATATATATATATATATAAACGCTTAATATTATGGCTCATATAAAGCTATCATACTTTGGGGTCAGAAAGAGAGTACAGTAGCCAAAGCATGAAGTCCACCTGGGTTCAATCCCTGCCACAACATTTGGTTCCCCAAGTCATGCCAAGAATGATCCTGCTGCTCAGAACTAGAAGTAAACCCCAATCACAGCTGAAAGTGACCCAAAACCAAAACAAGTAACACACACATCACTACATAACACTGGCAAGATCTAACCATTTAGAAAGTCTGCTTAAGGGCCTGGAGAGATAGCACAGCAGTGTTTGCCTTGCAAGCAGCTGGTCCAGGACCTAAGGTGGTTGGTTCGAATCCTGGTGTCCCATATGGTCCCCCGTGCTGGCCAGGAGCTATTTCTGAGCAGACAGCCAGGAGTAACCCCTGAGCACCGTCGGATGTGGCCCAAAAACAAACAAACAAACAAATAAATAAATAGTCTGCATAAAACTGGGATAACCTGCTGCTAGAAAGAAAACCATTACAGTAGAATGATATGTTACTAGATTATTATTAAAAAAAAATTTTAGTAACAGAACAATTGACATTATTTACCTTCAAATAAAATTCACTACATAATGTAATAAGAAGCTGATCAAAATAGGATATTTTCATTGAGTTCATGCTTAAAACCTCTATGGGACTGACTTAACAGAAAATTAAAGTCAATATACTTTAAGACAGTAGAATTTGAACTTTTCCCCCTCCTTTAGGGTTGTACATTCATATGTGTACAATCTAATCTTCGGGTGAACCAAAAGAAACTTTTTTCAAAGGCATTTCAAGTTCAGTTGTAAAATGAATTCAATGAATTCAGTTAAAAGAGATAGCATGCTTAGTGCGTTCCCTAAAAATCTTTTTAAAATATATAGAATTTTAAGAATTAGGGAGATGGTACAAATAACTGAGCACATGCTTTCCATGGAGGAGTTCTGGGACTTGTCCCTGTTATTATAATGGTTTCCAAGTACTGACCAAGAGTAGCCTTCAAGCATTGCCTGGTATGACCCAAAACAAAATTTTAAGGACAGTATAGTCATCTGATTTAAATGAGATCACAGTTTCTGAAATGATTTTATATGTTATGAAGTCTGAATCTTATTTTTATAAATATGAATCAAGTTTGTTTGAAATAGAAATCTATCAGCAATGTATGTCATTTTGAGATCTGACAGTACTAAATATCAACAAATAAACCCCAGTTCTAGAAGAAATATCTCTTTATAAAAACAGTGTATTTTCTGTTTGCATTAGTTAAATATAATCTCTTTTCATAAGATCAATAACATAAATATTAAATTCATCATTAGAGAAATAAGCTTGCAATCAGAATGCCTCAACTGAACTAATCTTACCACTTACTGTATATCAAAGGCTATATTTCCATATTCTCATATTTCAAACAAAATAGCAATGAACACTAGACCTCTGATTATTTTAATAAATGCTCACAAAAATCTCTTAACTACTAACAATTTTAGTCACTTTCAGTAATTAAGTACTATTGCTAGTAATAATAATGTTCCTAAAAACTTCCATGTCCTTTCAAAGCCTATTTTGTATAAAAGAAATCAGATGAATGACCATTTGATTAAAATGGTTGTTCATTACATATATATTTTTATTCTACTTCCTAGTATTTAATTTTATCTGAAAATGCAAAAGTGCTACAATTTTTGAAGCACTTACCAATGGTAATTAAGAATAAAAAATACATCAAAAGAAAAAATTAGAAACTATCTCCCTATCCTGCAGAAGTTACAATATTTCTTCATAAAAATAATTGCTTTTCCTGGGGCTGAAGACATAGCACGGAGGTAGGGCATTTGCCTTGTGTGCAGGACAGTGGTTTGAATCCCGGCTTCCCATATGGTCCCCCAAGTGTGCCAGGAGTGATTTCTGAGCATAGAGACAGAAGTAACTTCTGAGCACTGCCGGGTGTGACCCAAAAATCCCAAATAATAATAATAATAATAATAATAATAATAATAATAATAATAGTAATAATAATTGCTTTTCTTCAATCAATCCAGAAGTCTTCAGGTAAGAGTAAAAAATGCTGTCAAGATAAATTTGTAAACAATTGAAAGAATTTTTAACATTTTCTCCTCACCAAAATATAGTAGAACCATTCTAAATAGTCACTTGACCATTTTTCACATACAAATATTAATACTAATAACAATACCAGTTTTTTTTTTTTTTTTTTGGTTTTTGGGCCACACCCGGTGACGCTCAGGGGTTACTCCTGGCTATTCGCTCAGAAGTCGCTCCTGGCAGGCACGGGGGACCATATGGGGAACCAGGGGATCGAACCGCGGTCCGTCCTAGGTTAGTGCAGGCACCTTACCTCCAGCGCCACCGCCTGGCCCCCTAACAATACCAGTTTTTAAAAAAAGCTTTATCAAATCACTTGTACAATTAATTATTTCAAACAAATAAGGAAGACTTAAATAAACAACAGTCCTGTAAGTCTAACCAACTCCAAGACTTTAAGGAGAATATCAATCAAAAAAGAGTGATTAAAATATTCTCGGCTTGTAAACAAGGGAATCAACATCTATTTTTCTCCCGGGGCATTAAAAACAAAAAAAACTCAATGCTGTTGAGGCTTCTAGGTGTGATATAATAAAATAAAAAGCATTTGGGAAGCCCTATGGAATGGATCATTCATTCTCTATGTTTGCTAATAAATATCCCTGGCATGTTATTACTATTTTATTAATAATTTTATTAATATTTTATCACATTTTATTATTATTTAAGGATCAGATGAAAGCATTTACTATAGCGTTATTCTGAGCTAGGGCAGAAAAAACTGGGAGCATTAACTTCACTTTCAAGGGGACAAAAGGATCAGAATTTGACTCAACTATTGATGGACACATCAATAGCACACAGCAACACAATATCCAATGTTTTCTAATTAACACAGCCATCAAAGATTAATTCCTCAAAACCTTGTGCTTCCCACAAATTAAATGGTCAATAATACCATTAGTCAAAACCAACTAATTAGCACAGTCCTAAGGAATGTGGACTTGATCCCTCACTATTGTAAAGAAAGATGCTTCCCACATTTTATAAAAAAAATGATGTCTGACAAATATGACAGTTAATATAAGAGAAAAGAAACATGAAAGTAAATTTTAATTTAATGCAAGAATTTTAGAAATGACAAATATTAATCTATCTGTCTAACAAGAAGAAAACTCCCTGAATAAAATACTCAATCTGGGGATGAATACAAATCTAAACTTTACCATAAATATTCAAAAACTGAGATACTGACCAATATATCTTAAGCTCATTATCTACTATTTTGTGTCATCTGGATCATAACAATACCTAGCAGAGTGCATATTAGCTATCCTATCAAAAGTTGTACCTCAGTTTACAGAAATCTATTTTAATTATAAAGAAAGAAGTTCATATATATTTAAAGACAATTTTATTTTAATGCATATCTTCCATTTCTTTAGAATCAGATCACCCCAATGAAAATCCTTGCCCAGCCATGGTATGACTTTGGACAAATTATTTAGCTTCTCTAAGTTTTCATTCTGTAACAGGAAATATCGATCTAGCCCACGTAAAATATGAAAATGTTAAGTACTCAAACAATGGGAATCAAGAGTACAGAATTTTTTAGATACTACCCACTCTTCAATTGTTCCTATAAAATTACCTTCTCCATATTTTCCATGACTTTCTAGGTAAAATAATTCTGTGTTTTGGGGCCACACCCCGCTATGTTAAGTAAGGGCTTTCTCTTGGCTTTATGCTCAGAAATCCCTATCAATTCAGGGTCAACCACATGAAATCCAAGTGCCTTAATCATTGTACAGTATTTTCTGGCCCCTCAAAAATAATTTTACACCCTTCCATAAAATAACACATATTATCTCTTTATGAATAAGATCACACATGTTTAACTAGAAAGCTACCACAGGAGAAAGTGAACTTGAGATATTATGATTTGCAATTCATAAACTTAATCAGGAAACAAAGAGCTCAGGAACCTGCAATTAAATAGCTTAACTACTAAGAGTTTGCATGTTTTTTAAGTATACATCCTTATATATTACAAGTCTAGATACAAGGTGTCTTCTTAGATTCCTACTACATTAGTATCCACTCATGGATTCAAGGATCTCATCCTGACTTTGTTCAGAGTCCACTATTCCAAACCAGCTCTTGATAACTTGTCTGATTCAAGCATTACTGTTCAACTCTAATGTTTCTTCTTTAAGGCTCTTAAGCTCCAAGGAAAATTTTTATTCCCTTTAAATAGTACACAACTCAGGGCTCAATTTTGCCAATGGAAAAAAAAAATGTGTACAGTGTCAGGGCAAGAAGAGATAGTACCAATAAAAGGGGAAAATAAAAAAGAAGAGATAGTATCATGGGTTAGGTACTTGCCTTATACACAGCCAACCTAGGTTCAATCTCCAGCACCCAACATGGTCCCCTGTGTCTGCCAAGAGCAATCATTGAGCACAGAACCAAGAACACTGCCAGGTGTGGCCCCACCACCACCACCACCAAAAAAAAAAAAAAAAAAAAAAAAAAAAAAAAAAAAAAAAAAAAAAAAAAAAAAAAAAAAAAAAAAAAAAAAAAAAAAAAAAAAAAAAAAAAAAAGAACAAAATAAAACAAAAAAGGTAAAAGGAACTAAAGTATAGATGTTAATCCATAATACAAATGAATTTAACAAACTATTTGCATGACAGAAGTGAATCCAAATGGAATACAAAGTGGAAGAATAGACAACACTAATCTATACTATTAGAAATAAGGATTATGGTTAACTTTGGAGAAGGGGAGATGAGAGAAGTTTTTAGGATATTACAAATATTCTTTTTCTTTTCAGCTGGTTACCAAATATTCAGTTCTAATATGAAACATAATAATATAAGCAGCTCTTTTCTATACATTTTATAAAGAGTTGAATATGTACTGTCTCACTTTTAAAAAATGTCAAAGCATTACTACTATGACAAGATTATAATGCTTTATTTTAACCCACTAACCAACCCGTTGCTGATCTTTGAAAAATTTCTTCATAATTTAAAAAGAATTAAGTTCAGGAACTAGAGCAAAGTATAGCAGGTATGGTGAATGCCAGGATTTTAAATATCTCGGCTCAATACGCAACACACTATATTTTCTCCTGAGTACTGGTAGGAGTAATCCATGAGTGCAGAGCCAGAAGTAAGCACCAAACACAGCCAAGTATGGTCCAAAAATTAAAAAAATATAATTAAAAGAAATTAAAAGAAGACAATTCAAATTTAAGTTATTGTTCAACATTTCTGCCATTAAATACTACTGGTCAAAGACTTTCCTACCTTACTCTATATATTTCAATCCTGTTTTAAGGAGCTAAAAGAATTAAACATTAACCAAATTAAAAACGATTATTTTAAATTTTATCTAAAATACATAGCTCAGAATGAAAGATAAACAATAACAAATATATTCTTTAAAGTTAATTCTAAGAAACTGGAATTTAGTAATAGCTTGTTCATTGTGGTTGTCATTTAATGACATGACCAGGGTGCCTTAGAAAAATTATCCTCACTCACTGTATGAGCACAATAAAATTCACAGTATTCATGTGAGTTTGATTTAGTTCAAATGCTGCACAGTAAATTTTGTTTGGTATTTTATTTACAGCATATAATTAAAAAACATCTGATTTTATTGGATTTGGTATTCACTTTCTAAATTTAGAGATGCTAAGAATAGACTATTTACTTTCTATTTATTAATGAAACTATTTCAAAAGACTGTTTTAAAGCAACATACTTCCAGAACAGTGATCACAAGAAGCTGGAGCAGTAAGAAAGAAAAATGATTGCTAACAGGTATAGAGTTTCTGGAAATGACGGCAGTGATAGTTGCATAACTAAATACTACAATCTAATTATAACTTTGGGTAAGCAGCATTACAAATGAGACGACTCTAAAACTGTTTTAAAAATTAAATACAAAATGAAACAATATATCTCTATAAAGCAGAGAAAAAATATCACTGAAATAATGTAGAAGTGATTTAACTACATAAAATCAAATCACATCCAAATATTAGCTCATATTTTTAGTGATCTCATATCTTTAATATTTATTGGAATATTTTATGTCAACAGACTTATCTTAAATTGGTTTTTATATTATTTCTTGTTGGATAGTTAAATATGTGCTTCTTTTCAAGTAAATTATTAATTTACTTTGTATATAGTGGGTTTTTGTTAATAAGCTTTCATGTTGCAGTGTATAACAAAATTTTGGTGCTGTTAAAGAAAATTTTTAAATGAGTATATAACTAAAAATGGAAATATTTACAGCATCTTTTGTAGTCTATGTCAACATAGCAAACAGAAATATGCAAAGGTATTTAATAGATGAGAATCCAAAACCAGGAACAAATGTAATATACTAGCTGTATGCAAATAAAAATGTTAAAGTC
The DNA here is from genome assembly GCA_004027635.1 of Crocidura indochinensis. NCBI lineage: Eukaryota > Metazoa > Chordata > Mammalia > Eulipotyphla > Soricidae > Crocidura > Crocidura indochinensis. The sequence goes on from PVKC010018985.1 coordinate 9,927, forward strand.
AATTTCTACACACATAAAAATGACATATTAAGAAGATGGATAACTAAGATCAGCATTAAGCTTGTTGAGAGAAAATAAGAATATTTAATAATTCTGTTTTTAAATAAATTGGTTTTAATGTTTTAATTAATTAAGCTCAACTTTAAAATTTTTCTGGATCAAAGTATAAATATAAAAAGCTAAATACTTACAAGTATCATGTTTAAAATTATATATTAACTGAAATTTTACCAAATAATTCATTAAAATTAATAATTATTTTCTGTAAGTTACACATTCTTGACAAACTAATGGAAAACATCCTATAAACATACGGTTATGAGGGTTAGAAAGCAAGTATATATTATAAATAATTAAGATAATTTAAACTATAAAATATTTTTATTAGAATATAACTGCACAGTTTTAAATAAGTATTTCATCATTATAGCCAAAACTTCGTTTTCAACCCTCAAGAGATATAATTAGTAACTATTGATTTTCTTTCTAAATCTCTTTTATGAAAGTATGATCTCCAATATGCCAAGTGAATAAAAATTAAGGCTTAAAAATCAGCTTCTTTCTAAATGGGGTGATAAAAAAGTCAAATATTCTAAATTTATATTATGCTTCTAAGCATCTCAGTGCTATAAATACACATAAGATTATTAAGGCTAACAATTAGCCTTGATATTACTATATAATGTTTTTTTTTATTTTTTGTATATTCTCAAAAAGAGGATGAAATAAAACGTGGAGTAAGAGGGTTCTTCCTTTCGATTCTTACATTGTAAACAATAGAGAAACACTGAAAATAGAGAAACACTCTAATTCTACCACTGATAAAACTACTATGCAAAAAAATAATTAATACCACAAATACTACTACGACCAAATACACTTAGGTTTTTAAAGAATAGTTTTTCAGTAAGAAATAATATAACTTCCACTGCTTTTCTTAGGATTTATATTAAACTAAATACTAGCAGAACAGTACCACTCGCCTCTATCCCCCTAAGATAAGGACAACTGAACATTACCCACATTTTAAAGTAATACTTACCAGCATGTAGGTAGTTTCAGAAATTTGCCATAAAGAGCCGTACTGAAAGAAGGAATAATTGAAACAGGTAAGCAGTAAGATCCTCTACAGTCCAACGAAGTCAGTCCTGCTTGGAAACCAAATATCTGAAACGAAAAGGAAAGATCCAAATGTTCACAAAGTTTTAATAAGCACAGGACGAAATACGTCAGTTTCATTTTACTCTTCAACAGCTGCACATTAAATATGTTCCAAAGTTTTTTTTCCAATTCCCAAATGTCAACTTTTCCTTTTATTCAATTTCACATTAAATAAGTCCAAATTAGAAGATTTAAATGTATATTTCTTTCATATCACTGAAACTTCAAATCACATCCTTTATAAACACAATTTTCATGTAGTGTATTATATGCAACACACATTTCATATTAATATAAGCAACTTCCAGCATTTTTTATTCTTTAGATATTAACTTATTAGTTTTATTAACTAACAAATATATTAAAATTACTATTGACATTATCAAAAATTGCAATATCTTGGTAATAGTAATTACAAGAACAATCTTTTTTTTTTTTTTTTTTTTGGTTTTTGGTTTTTGGGTCACACCCGGCAGTGCTCAGGGGTTACTCCTGGCTCCATGCTCAGAAATTGCTCCTGGCAGGCACGGGGGACCATATGGGGCACCGGGATTCGAACCGATGACCTTTTGCATGAAAGGCAAAGGCTTTACCTCCATGTCTTTTGCTTTCAATTTACACCATAAACACACTAAAAGGATATGCAAGTATATCCTAAAATATTATACCTCTTCCCTTTCTTTTGTGAAAATAATTGTAGGGTTAAGGTTTTTAATTCCAGAAAATTTGATTTGTGTCATAAAT
>PVKC010018986.1:0-19359 GCA_004027635.1 Crocidura indochinensis
TTTTTTTTTTGGTTTTTGGGTCACGCCCGGCAGTGCTCAGGGGTTACTCCTGGCTCCATGCTCAGAAATTGCTCCTGGCAGGCACGGGGGCCATAGGGGACACCGGGATTCGAACCAATGACCTTTTGCATGAAAGGTAAACGCCTTACCTCCATGCTATCTCCCGGGTCCCTGAAATAAATATCTTTTGTTACTTGATAATATCTTTATTTAAACACCATGATTACAAACATGACTATAGTTGGATTTTAGTCACAAAAAGTACACTCTTCTTCACCAGTGCAACATTCCCACCACCAATGCCCCCCCATCTCCCTCTTCCCACAACCCCTGCCTATATTTGAGACAGGCATTCTACTTCTCTCACTCAATAAGATTGTCATGATAGTTGTTAGTGTATCTATTTCCCTAACTGCACCACTACTCTTTGTGGTGAGCTTTATATTGTGAGCCAGTCCTTCCGGCCCTCATCTTTATTGTCTCTGGGAATAATTACAGTAATGTACTTAACTTTTCTTGTTTTGTTTTTGGGTCACACACAGCAGTGCTCAGGGGTTACTCCTGGCTCTGCACTTAAAAGTCACTCCTGGTGGGCTCAGGGGACCATATAGGATGCTGGGATTAGAATTGAGTTCTGTCCTGTGTTGCTCATATGCAAGGCAAATGCCTTACATTGTTGCTCTGGCCCCAATGTCCTTAATTTTTCTTAAAAACCATAGATGAATGAGACTATTCTGCATCTATCTCTCTCCCTCTGACTTATTTCACTCATCATAATAAACTCCATGTACATCCATGTATAGGAAAATTTCATGATTTCATCTCTCCTGATGCTGCATAATATTCCATTGTGTATGTGTACCACAGTTTCTTTAGCCATTTATCTGTTGATGGGCATCTTGGTTGTTACCAGAGTCTGGCGATTGTAAATAGTGCTGCAATGAATATAGGTTTGAGGAAGAAATTTTTGAATTGTAGTTTTGTGTTCCTAGGATATATCCTGAGGAGTGTTATAGCTAGATCATATGGAGCTCAGTTTCCAGTTTTTTTTTTTTTGAGGAATCTCCATATTGTTTTCCAGAAAGGCTGGACTTGATGGCATTCCCACAAGCAGTGAATGAGAGTTACTTTCTCTCTACATCCCTGCCAGCACTGATTGTTCTTGTTCTTTGTGATGTGTGCCAGTGTCTGTGGTGTGAGATACTTCAATGTTTTGACTTGCATCTCCCTGATGATTAGTAATATGGAGTATTTTTTCATGTGTCTTTTGGTTATTTATATTTATTCTTTGAGGAAGTGTCTGTTCATTTCTTCTCCCCATTTTTTGATGGGGTTAGATGTATTTTGATGGGGTTAGATGTATTTTTCTTGTTAAGCTCTGTTACTATCTTGTATATTTTAAATATTAGCCCTATATCTATCTGATGGATATTGGGTGAATAGTTTCTCCCATTCTGTGGGTGGCTTTTCTGTCCTAGGCACTATTTCCTTTGAGATGCAGAAGCTTCTCAGCTTAATATAGTCCCATCTGTTTATCTCTGCTTCCACTTGTTTGGAGAGTACTGTTTCCTCCTTGAAAATGCCTTCACTCTCAATATCATGGAGTGTTTTACCTATGTGTTATTCTTTTTTTTTTTTTTTGGTTTTTGGGTCACACCCAGCAGTGCTCAGGGGTTACTCCTGGCTCCATGCTCAGAAATTGCTCCTGGCAGGCACGGGGGATCATATGGGGCACCGGGATTCGAACCGATGACCTTTTGCATAAAAGGCAAACACCTTACCTCCATGCTATCTCCTGGGCCCCCCCTATGTATTATTCTATATACATTATGGTTTCAGGCCTGATATCAAGGTCTTTAATCCATTTGGCTTTGACCTTTGTGCATGGTTTTAGATGGGGGTCTGAGTTCGATTTTTTGCAAGTGCTAGCCAGTTGTGCCAACATCACATATTGAAGAGGCTTTCCTTGCTCCATTTTGGGTTTCTTGCCCCTTTATCAAAGATTCGTTGATTGTATGCTAGGGGAACATTCTCTGAATACTCAAGTCTTAAAACAAATATCTTTATTTAAGCACCATGATTATAAGCATGTTTGTAGTTGGGTTTAATATATATAAATAATATCTATATCTATATATAAATAAAGAATACTCCATTCATCAGGGCAACCTTCCCACCAACCCCTGACTATATTCAAGACAGGCATTGTATTTCTCTCACTCACTATCATTGTCATGGTAGTAGTCAGTGTAGTTATTTCTCTAATTGAAAGTCGCCACTCTTTGTGGTAAGCTTTATATCATGAGCCAGATCTTCCAGCCCTCATCTCTTTTGTCTCTGGGTATTATCACCATACTTTCTTTTATTTTTCTTAAAACTTATAGATGAGTAAGACTATCTCTCTCCCTCTGACTTATTTCACTCAGCATAATAGTTTCCATGTTCATCCATGAATAGGAAAATTTCCCGACTTCAGTTATTCTGACAGCTGTATAGTATTCAATTGCATATATTTACCACAACTTCTTTAGTCTCTCATCTGTTATCAGGCATCTGAGTTGTTTCCAGATTCTGGCTATTATAAATAGTGTAGCAATGAATATAGGTGTGAAGAAGGGATTTTTGTATTGTGTATTTGTGTTCCTGGGTTTATCGCTAGGAGTGGTATAGCTAGATCATATGGAGCTCAATTTCCAGTTTTTTTTTTTTTTTTTTTGAGGAGTCTCCACATTGTTTTCCAGAAAGGCTGAACTAGATGGCATTCCCACCATCAGTGAATGAGAGTTCCTTTCTCCTCAAATCCTCACCAACACTGCTTGTTCTTATTCTTTATGTTGTGTGCCATTCTCTGTGGGGTGAGATGGTACTTCATTGTTGTTTTGATTTGCATCTCCCTGATGATTAATGATGTGAAGCATTTTTTCATATGTCTTTTGGTCATTTGTATTTCTTCTTGAGGAATTATCTTCATTTATACTCCCCATTTTTTTGATGGAATTAGTTTTGTTTTTCTTGTTAAATTCTGTCAGTAACTTGTATATCTTAGATATTAGTGCCTTAGTTGATGGGTATTTGGTGAATAGTTTCTGTCATTCTGTGTGTGGCTTTTGTAACCTAGGCACTATTTCCTTTGTGGTGCAGAAGCTTCTCAACTTAATATAGTCCTATCTATTTATCTTTGCTTCCTTTTGTTTGGACAGTGCTGTTTCCTTCTTCAAGATGCCTTTAGTCTCAATGTCATGGATGTTTTTGTTTGTTTGTTTGTTTGTTTGTTTGGTTTTTGGGCCACACCTGGTGGTGCTCAGGGGTTACTCCTGGCTGTCTGCTCAGAAATAGCTCCTGACAGGCATGAGGGACCATATGGGACACCAGGATTCGAACCAATCACTTTTGGTTCTGGATCGGCTGCTTGCAAGGCAAACACCGCTGTGCTATCTCTCCAGGCCCCAGTCATGGATGTTTTACCTACATATTTTTCTATATATTATGGTTCCGAGTCTTATATCAAAATATTTAATCCATTTAGATTTGACTTTTGTGCATGGTATTAGATAGAGGTCTGAGTTTGCTTTTTTGCATGTGACTGATTATTTGTCCCAATACCACTTGTTTAAGAGGCTTTTCTTGATCCATTTTGCATTTCTTGCCCCTTTATCAAAGATTAATTGGTTGTATGTCTGGGGAACATTCTCTGAATACTTGTCTATTCCATTGATCTGAGGATCTGTCTTTACTCCAATAGCATTGCTGCTTTAATGTCTATTGCTTTGTAGTACAATTTAAAGTTGAGAAAGTGATGTCTCCCATCTTCTTTTCCCCTAAATGTTGCTTTAGCTATTTGTGGGTTGTTTATTTTCCAAATGAATTTCAGGTGTATCCACTTCTTTGAAGAATTTCAGAGATATTTTTAGAGGAATTGCAAAAGTCTTCCCCCCTCCAAAAGCTCCAGTCAGATGAATTCACTACTGAATTCTTTCAAATCTTTCAAACTACCAATCCTTTACAGGCCCTTTCATGAAACTGAAGAAACAGAAATAATCTCAACTAGATTTTATAAAGCTAACATCACCCTGATACCAAAACCAGACAGAGATGCTGCCAAAAAAAAAAGAAAGAAAGAAAGAAAGAAAGAAAGAAAAGAAAACGAAAACTACAGACCAATATCCCTTATGAAGATGTAAAGATCTTCAACAAAATCTGGCAAATAGGATCCAATGTCTCATCAAGAAGCTCATTCATGACCAAGTAGGTTTCATTCCAGGAATCCGAGGATGGCTTAACATAATATGTAAATCAGTCATCATAATACACCATATCAACAAAAAGAAACATAGGGGCCAGAGAGGTGGCACTAGAGGGAAGGTGTCTGCCTTGCAAGCGCTAGCCAAGGAAGGACTGTGGTTCGATCCCCCCGCATCCCATATGGTTCTCCCAAACCAGGGGCAATTTCTGAGCTCTTAACCAGGAGCAACCCCGGAGCATCAAACGGGCGTGCCTCTCCCCCAAAACAAAACAAAACAAAACAAAAACACAAAAAGAAAAATAAAAACCACATGATCATATCAATAGATGAGAAGAAAACAGAAAGTAGTTGATAAGATCCAACACCTGTTCTTGATTAAAACTCTCAACAAGATGGGAATGTAAGGAACTTTTCTTAATATATTCAAGGTCAACTACCACAACCAATGGTAAATATTATTCTTTTTTTTGTTTGTTTGCTTTGTTTTTGTTTTTTGAGTCACACCCAGCAATGCTCAGGGGTTACTCCTGGCTCTATGCTCAGAAATAGCTTCTGGCAGGCTCGAGGGACCATATGGGATGCCGGGATTTGAACCAATGACCTTCTGCATGAAAGGCAAACGCCTTACCTACATGCTATCTCTCTGACCTTACAAATATTATTATTAATAAAGATAAACTAAAAGTCTTTCCACTAAAATCTGGTACAAGACAAGGCTGCCCCCTCTGATGATTTCTATTCAACATAGTACTAGAAATAATTGCCATAGCAATTAGGCAAGAAAAAGATATCAAGGGCATCCAGATAGGAAAGGAAGAAATCAAGCTCTCACTGTTTGCAGATGACATGATATCATATTTAGAAAATCCCAAAGACTCTACCAAAAAGCTTCTAGAAACAATAAACTTATATAGCAAAGTGGCAAACTATAATACCAACACTCAAAATTCAATGGCCTTCATATACACTAATAATGATAGAAAAGAAATGGACATTAAAAAACAATCCCATTCACATTAGTGTCACACAGACTCAAATACCTTGGAGTCAACTTAACTAAAGAAGTAAAGGACATATATAAAGAAAACTACAAAATGCTGCTTCAAGAAATAAAAGCGGGCACAAGGAAATGGCAACACATATCAGGGCTGGAGTGATTGCACAGAGGTAGGGCATTTGCTTTGCATATGGCTGACCCAGGATGGACCTGGTTTCGATTCCCAGCTTCCCACATGGTTCCCCCCAAGCAAGGAGTGATTTCTGAGTACATAACAAGGAGTAACCCCTGAGCATCACTGGGTGTGCCCAAAAACCAAGACAGCAAAGCAAAACAAAACAAAACAAACATACACATACCCTTTTCATGGATTGGGAGGATTAAAATCATTAAAATGTCAATACTCCCCAAAGGTCCTGTTATTTTTCTGAGCATTTATGAGGTGAAGGAGAGCAGTCCTTCATGCAAAACAAACAAACAAACAAACAAAAAAACAAAAAAACCCAAAAACTACAAGTGGCAAGATATATGATTCAATGTTTATTTATTATATTCAAGGCCTGTGCATTCTACATATTTTAGGTTCTTGGTAATGAAGACCACTGAGAGATTATTTCCTGAAAGAGGTGAGTTTATACACTACTTCATATGGGACAAAGATTTTTAAATTATGTTCACTTTTTTTGTTTTGTTTTTGGACTACACCCAACAAGGTTCAGGGGTTACTCCTGACTTTGCACTCATAAAGTACTCCTGGCATGCTCGGGGACCATATGGGTTACCAGGGCTCAAACCCAGGGCAGCTATGTGCAAGGTAAATGTCCTTCCTGCTATGCTATTGCTTGGCCCCCCACCCCCATTTATTATTTAAAGTTTTTATTCAACCTGCCTAATTTAATCATGAGTGGACAACATGTCAGCTATATCTCAATTTAAAATAGAATGAGAATTAAAACAATTTCTATAGTTTTAAGTAAAGCAATCTTATCTTATAACTATGATTTTTACCAAGTGTGTCCTTACTGAGATTACAAATGTTAAATTTATTATTGGAGAGAATAGATGTTGCTTGCCTGAGCACCCATAGCTCCTTAATTGTTGCTTTATACTATATAATATCACCATGTCTTTGTCTTCAACCTCCTTCCCTTCTATTTTTCTTAGTTACTGGGCATGGGTGGGCTTGTGACTCTGGGGAGTCACCCCAGTAAAGGAATGTCTCTAATCTACATTGATAGTTAACTGGACTTGTATAAACTGGTCCACAGAGCTATTACAGGTAATTCAGAATCAGGAGATGAGAGTTAGTGAGGCAAAAGGTGTTGTGGTACACTAAGTTTGACATAGAAGAAGGGTGACCCTTTTAATTAGGTACAAAGTAGTTATGGGAAAGAAAGCAAAAGGAAAAGAATGAAATTAATGTGGAGATGGGGGAGAAGTAATTAAAGGAAGAGGAAGTAAATAAATAGTTACCTAGGGTCCTGATCCTTTCTAGTCAGGCCTATCCTATTTGTCTTAGAAATAAATCAAGTTGATCCTTGGAGAAACTTGAATGTAACTCAGTTTTTATCATAAAATAATCTGTAGCAGTGACATCTGCTTATGAAGTTAGAGACAAATTAAAACAGGCACTGAGAGGGACACATTTTGTTTAAAATCACAAAGAAGTTTGTTTCGTTCTTGTCAGTCTCACTTTGGGGAAACCAGGTTTACTTCCATTTATTCAAGGCAGATCTGCCTATGCATAGCTTTAGCTTACCTTAACTTCTTTAAAAAAGGAAAACAATATAGATATAATGACTTACTCTTTGACTTTTATATTTCAAAACAACGATGACACAAAACCTACCTGTGTACTCTGAGGTTAGACTGAAAAGAAAGAGGAGGTTGTGAAACCAAGTCAAGACAGTGACCATGCGCCTGATGACTAAGATGGAGCCCATGTAGGAGTTGAATCAGTAATAATATGCTTCTTGCTGTAGCTCAAATTGTTGCAAACCCCCACGCTTTTTAGCAAATATTATTTTGAATGTCAGAGTGCACAGAGCTGTTCTCGAGGGTTGGGCTAAATTTGACTCTGTGGGAGAATAAACTTAGGATTCCAAATGCGGTGATTCCAACAGAGTATGTGAGGCAAGCCCAATTTTCCACTTGCGACGGGTGGTTTGTGCAAATCTCACACAGAATGAGAGAAGCCAGACAGAGTGTTGACTTGCCCTAAACATAAGGTAGTAATTTAGGTTTTATTTTAAATAGGAATTAGAGTCTGGGTAATCCAAAATTTTAATTTAGGAAGGAGACTGAATGGCAGAAAACAGGAACTGAGTGGCCTTCTGATGGGTGGGGCCTGAAGAACTGAGGCCTCACTGCTTCAGTCCTGTTGTGGAAGAGCACTTTGAGTGTGATAAGCAGGAGAACAGTAAGTCTGTGTCTTAGCTTGATTCTGCACGGAGATCTAAAGGAGATCTGAAGTAGTAGTTTCTTTTTTCAATGTGCAGATGATAGAGTAAACTTTAATGATTAAAGCATTATAAGCTGACTACAATTTTTAAACACTGACCCAGTTTTAGCAGTTACCTCATCAGAGAGTCCTGGAAGAAGGGGGGCTGGGGAACTATTGGAGAAATAGGTCAGAAGGATTTTTCCCAGCTCTTCTCAGACACAATAGATTTTTGCATTCTTTATGCAAAGCCCAGGAGTTACAGAATGAATTCTGTCCTGAAATCTTCTAAGCTATTGATTCTTGGTTTGTATTGATGCTTTTGATAGTTATTCTCTTGGTGTGAGGAGAATTTACAGAGCGTTGATATAACAAATAATCCTCGAGCAAGCACTATTTTCTACTAACTATTCAGTGAGACTAAAAATAAAGAAGAAATTAAACCAAGCTTGTCTTCGTGGAGTTTATTCTTATGTAGAAAAGCTCAAATTCAAATCCTGACTCCAATGGAGATTTATTTTGATCAACTACTTAATTTTAAATAAACGAATGACTCTGGTCCTGTAAAGTGAGATTACAAAATTGCACTTCATAAGGTTTTGAATCCAGGGGAGCAACACTTGTGAGGGCCTTTCCAATAGTGAATGCAGAAAGAACTACAGTAAGAATATGTTGACAACAATAGTAAGGCTTAAATGTTAACAATTCCATATTAAATGTGTTTTAGGGACTTCTTAGAAGAAGATAGAGACAAAGCATGCTGCTTCTGATTAGTTCAGAGTCTACACTGAAGTGAGCTTTCTGCCAATGTGACTTTGGATTTGTGGTTCAAAACTCTTAAGAAATTCTCAGTTAAGAATATATTAGCCTAATTCCAGTTCTATTGAACTAGAAATGTAATTTAGAAATTTATTAAATTTTTACAGAATATCAGCAATAACAGTTATAGTCAATAAATTCTGCTGAATTAATAGTAGCATTGAATTGCCTATTTTAGTAACTTAATTTTGTTTTTTGCTTTTTGGGCCACACCTGGGGATGCTCAGGGGTTACTCCTAACAAGGCATTTAGAAATTGCTCCTGGCTTGAGGGACTATATGGGACACTGGGGGATCAAACTGTGGTTAGCATGTGCAAGACAAACACCCTACCACTCGTGCCACTGCTCCAGTACCAGTAACTTAATAATTTTATTAGTAATTTAAATTAGTAGATAGTTTTATTTTATTTTTTTATTTTTATTTTTTTTGGTTTTTTTTTGGGTCACACCCGGTGACGCTCAGGGGTTACTCCTGGCTATTCGCTCAGAAGTCGCTCCTGGCAGACACGGGGGACCATATGGGGAACCGGGGGATCGTACCGTGGTCTGTCCTAGGTTAGCGCAGGCACCTTATCTCCAGCGCCACCGCCCGGCCCCAGTAGATAGTTTTAAACATTTGGACATTTAGACTCGCTTGTCAAGCCTGTGATCTTTATTGAAAATGTATCTCACTTGCTTGTCTTTAAGTCTCTTTGCTTGCTTGCCTGCTCCTTCAAGTTTGCATTCTTTTTTGAATACATATTCCTTTCTTTCCATGACCTTCAACCATAAAAACAAGTTTTGTTCATTAAAAATTATTTTGCATTACTTAAAAAAATTTGGGGCCGGGTGGTGGCGCTGGAGGTAATGTGCCTGCGCTAACCTAGGATGGACCTCGGTTCAACCCCCTGGTTCCCCATATGGTCCCCTGAGCCTGCCAGGAGCGACTTCTGAGCGAATAGCCAGGAGTAACCCCTGAGTGTCACCGGGTGAGGCCCAAAAACCAAAAAAAAAAAAAAAAAAAAATTTGGGACCAGAGTGATAGTATAGTGGGTAGGATGTTTTCCTTGCATGAGGCTGACCCAGGTTCAACTCTTGGCATATGGTTCCCTGGGCCTGCCAGGAGTGATCTTGAGTGCACAGTTAGGAGTCATGCCTGAGCACAGCAGGGTATGGCTTGAAAAAAATAGGGGTTTGGAAGTACTATCTTTGGAGTACTACCTTTTATGGAGAGGAAGTACTATATTTGCCCCAGTGGAAGACTTACTATGTGGTTTTGTTAGTAGATCATTTTGACTTCTGAAGTATTGACACAGCATTTTTGCTTTGCAAAGTGTTGAATGATTCAACACTCTTTTTTTTTAAATATGAAATTTTGAAAGTTATTTTATTTCTAATCTGGACATATTGGTATATTTCAACTAGCTGATTGCTCTACTCTTATTCAGTGGCTTTCTCTGCATGAAAGAGTCATCTTTGAATAAAATAATTGTGCAGTAGAACTATACAATATCTGTTCATATGGCTAGGAAACTAGTGATTTTGGGTAGCAGATATTTAAATACATAAATCTTGCTTCAAAGTGATAGTTACACCTGAGTAAATTCTGATGGGCACTGTCAGTTCTGTTATCTTCAGTCACAGAATTTTAAATAGAAGACCATTTTTTCACCACAGATATTTCTAGCTCTTATGGTCTACTTTTTGAAATGCCCAAGTATGGCTCTGGAAAAAATGGGTACATGTACTTTTTAAACTTTTTTATAGCAAGGACTTTTTGAACAAGGGCAGTGTTACTGATAAAAATGTTAAATTGGGGGGCCAGGCGGTGGCGCTGGAGATAAGGTGCCTGCGCTAACCTAGGACGGACCTCGGTTCGATCCCCCGGTTCCCCATATGGTCCTCTGTGCCTGCCAGGAGCGACTTCTGAGCGAATGACCCAATGTCATCTAGGGAGTGTCAAAAACCACATGATGCTTCTGAGCCCTAAAATATTTGCAATGAAATCTCCGAATTAGCTGACAGTTGTTAAAACACAGAGACAGCCAGATAATTCCCCAATGACAACACAGATGTAAAAATTGAAAAATGCAGTTATTCTAGATTGGGGGAGGGAATATATTGATGCTCCAAATTCCCCCTCACCATAGTCATAACTTCCCCACTTCTCCCCACAATAACTTGGTTAGTGGGAACTGAATATCTATTTTTGGTTGACTAAATAGCTTTTCCACACTCTTTAACTGAATGGGCAGATCTAGAGTGCAGCTGACCATAATTATTTGCAATAATAATGGATTAAAAGCACTATTATTACCACTATAGTTTTTAAAATTAATTAATTAATTATTTAAAGAAGATGCATCACATAGTTGACATAGTTGATCATAATTTACAGATAAGTGGAAGCAAAATTATTGACAAATTTAGAAAAAATAAAATTAAAGGGAAAAAAGAAAAAAGTATAGTAGTAAGCCAATACATTTGGTAAAATTATTGTACCTCCAATGAAATCATTAACACAATGGCAGAAGGTTTAGTAAGCTCTTGGCCACAACAATTTTTCTATGTAACTTTGGGCTCAGAGAGTGGAAACAAACAAATAGACAACAGTAAAAACAATTTAGAACTCGGGGGAGCTTTCTTTGGTGCTTATCCGGTCATTTTGTGAGTTAGAAATTATGAGGCTCAGAGTGATTTTCTGTGGATCACAGATGTGATGGCAAAAGTGAGGCTAGAATAAGGTCTCCAAACTCCCAACTAACTATTTACCCTCTCATGCATGCTCTGTCTCTGGGCTCTGACCTCTCAATCCCTTTGAGATTGGAGTTGGGAGCCCAGAAAGAATATTGGAGACTGGAAGAGTCCTGATGCGGGCTTACCTCATCTTAGCCCTTTTCTGTCTGGGAAATGTTTGCCTCATACATTATTACATTCTAAGACTGTATCTAGCTCAAATGTGTGGGTTGATAACTAAAGAAACTGAGAATCAAAAAAGGAGTACCTAAATTGTTAAATTTCTACAGTCAGTCAGAAAAACAAGGAGCAAAGATTCATCAGGCACTTACAATATTCCAGGCCTGTGGAAGCTTGCTGGAGATTGGAGAGTAAGAAGATGTACTATTTGGGGAGGGGGGAGGGTTGGGTCACACCCGATGGCTCTCAGGGGTTAATCCTGGCTCTGTGCTCAGAAATTGCCCCTTGCAGAGTCGGGGGACCATATGGGATGCCCAGATTCGAACCAACTTCTGTTCTGAACTGGCTAAATAGCAAGCCAAACGCCCTACCGCTATCTCTCTGGCCCACGATGTGCTATTTTTTTTAATAATTATTTTAATTGAATCATCATGAGATAAAAACTGGTTCATGATTGAGTTTCAGTTAAACAATACCCGTCCTTTTATATTATAAAGGCCTATATATATCATATACTGCCTGCCTATATTACACACATTTTTCTTTCTATTTTTCTTTTTCTCTCAATCTCACAATTCCTTTTTTCCCCTTTTAGACACTGTGGTTTTCAATATTGTTACTAAAGGAGTATTATGCATATCACTTTACCTACTTTCAGTTTCCAGGGCGATCAAGCCCAACTATCATTGTCAGAGAGGACCCTTATCCGCCCCAACTGCACTCCCAGCTATTTATGGCAAGGTTTCTACCATTAACTAGTCCTCTTGGTCCTCATCTCTGGGTATTATTAAACTATCTTTTTTTTTAAATCTTTATTTAAGCACCATGATTACAGACACGATTATAGTTGGGTTTCAGTCATAAAAATAACACCCCCCTTTACCAGTGCAATATTCCCACCACCAATGCCCCTCATCTCCATCCTCCTTCACTCCCCTCTCCATATTCAAGACAGGCATTCTACTTCTCTCACTCATTAACATTGTCATGATAGTTGCTAGTGTAGTTATTTTTCTAACTGCACTCAGCACTCTTTATGGTGAGCTTCATATTGTGAACTGGTCCTACCAGCACTTATCTCTATTGTTTCTGTGCATTATTACAATAATATCTTTTATTTTTCTTAATACCCATATTCTTTGTCCATCTCTCTTTCTGACTTATTTCACTCAGTATAATAGATTTTAATGTACAACCATGTATAGGAAGATTTCATGATTTCATCTCTCCTGAGGGCTGCATAATATTCCATTGTGTATATGTACCACAATTTCTTTAGCCATTCATCTGTTGAAGGGCATCTTGGTTTTTTCCAGAACCTGGCTATTGTAAATAGCACTGCAACGAATATAGGGGTAAAGAAGGGATTTTTGTATTGTGTTTTAATTTTCCTAGGGTATATCCCTAGGAGTGGTATATGGGATCATATAGGATCATATGGGATCATATGAGTGCTCAATTTCCAGTTTTTTGAGGAATCTCCATAATGATTTCCAGAAAGGCTGGACTAGATAGCATTCCCACTACCAGTGAGTGAGAGTTCCTTTCTCTCCACATCCCCACTAGCACTGATTGTTCTTGTTCTTTGTAATGTGTCAGTCTCTGCAGCATGAGATGATACTTCATTGTTTTGATTTGCATCTCCCTAATAATTAGTGAAGTGGAGCATTTTTTCATTTGTCTTTTGGCTATTTGTATTTCTTCTTTGAGAAATTGTTCATTTCTTCTCCCCATTTTTTGATGAGGTTAGATTTTTTTCTTGGTATGTTCTGTCAGTGTCTTATATATTTTAGATATTAGCCCCTTATCTGATGAGTATTGAGCGAATAGTTTCTTCCATTCTGTGGGTGACTTTTGTATCCTAGACACTATTTCCTTTGAGGTGCAGAAACTTCTCAGCTTAATATAGTCCCATCTGTTTATCTCTGCTTCCACTTGTTTGGAGAGTGCTATTTCCTTCTTGAAAATGCCTTTAGGGGACCGGAGAGATAGCATGGAGGTAAGGCTTGCATGTAGAAGGTGGTGGTTCAAATCCCGGCACCCTTGAGTCTGCCAGAAGTGATTTCTGAGCATAGAACCAGGAGTAACCCCTGAGCACAGCCGGGTGTGAGCCCCCCATCCCCCAAATGCCTTTCGTCTTAGTGTCATGGAGTGTTTTACCTACATGTTGTTCTATATACCTTATGGTTTCAGGCCTGATATCAAGGTCCTTAATCCATTTGTATTTGACCTTTGTGCATGGTGTTAGATGGAGGTCTGAGTTCGCTTTTTTTCATGTGGCTGAATAGTTGTCCCAACACCACTTGTTGAAGAGGCTTTCCTTGCTCCACTTTGGATTTCTTGCCCCCTCATCAAAGGTTAATTGATTGTATGTCTGGGAAACATTCTCTGAATACTCATCTATTTCACTTATCTGAAGGTTTGTCTATTCCAATACCATGCTGTTTTTTTCCCCCTCCCTGTCCCCTACCATGCTGTTTTAATGACCATTGCTTTGTAATAAATTTAAAGTTGGGAAAGTGATGCCTCTCATATTCTTTTCCTAAGGGTTACTCTAGCTATTTGTGGGTTTTTATTGTTCTAAATGAATTTTAGTATTGATTGATTCACTCTTTTGCAGAATGTCATGGATATCCTTAGAAGGATGGCATTAAATCTGTATAATGCTTGGGGAGTATTGCCATTTTAATGATGTTAATCCTCTCCAACCATGAGCAGGATGTGTCTCCATTTCTTTGTGTCATCTTTTATTTTTTGAAGCATTGTTTTGTATTTTCTTTATATAGGTCATTCACTTCTTTAGTTAAATTGACTCCAAGGTTTTTGAGTTTGTGTGGCACTAATATGAATGGGTTTTTTTTAAACTCCAAATTATTTACTTTCTATAAACAGGTGCTCTCATCAATGTTAACAAAAATGAAACCAAGATGAATGAGTGAATATTTTATCTACTTCCTAGTAAGGTGCAGAATGAGAAGATAAATTTCCAAAGGTTCAATCCAGAATAATTTATTTACTTTTCTTGATATTTTTAGTTTTCTAAACCATAAGATTGAGTTCCAAAGTTATTTATGGCTTCAGTCATGCAATGTCC
This sequence comes from Crocidura indochinensis, assembly GCA_004027635.1. NCBI lineage: Eukaryota > Metazoa > Chordata > Mammalia > Eulipotyphla > Soricidae > Crocidura > Crocidura indochinensis. Next base: position 14,490 of record PVKC010018986.1, read on the forward strand.
CAACACCCATCCTCCCCTTCACTGTGCATTTCTCATCACCAAAGTCCCCCGTTTCCATCCTGTCCCATCCACTTCAGATTGTCTCTAGGCAGACACTTTTCTCTCCCTTTCCCACCCTCTTACCTTTCCCTTCTCTCCTTTCCTCTTTTTTCCTATTAGCCACAGTTGTTTATAATACTATTATCAAATGGGTGTCAAGCATATCACTTTATCTCCTTCCAGCAGCCAGTTCTTGACCAGTGATCATTTCCAACTATCATTGTCACAGTGGTCCCCTTTTTCTCCTAATTTCAAGCCCTACCCCTTTTAGTTGCAGACTTCTTACCATAAACCAATCCTCCCAGGTCTTGTCCTGTTGTCTTTAGGTATGATTATCATACTATAGTGGTTGTGAGTATTTTATGAATTCTTTGTCTATCATTATCCCTCTTACTCATTTCAGTCAGCATAACATTCTTCACACTTATTCATGTATAAGAAAATTCATGACTTCATTTTTCTTAATGGCTGCATAGCTTTCCATGGCACACATATAATATAGATTCTTTAGCCACTCATCTATTCTCAGGCACTTGGGTTGTTTCCAGGTTCTGGCTATTGTAAATAGTGCTGCAATGAATATAGGAGTGCAAATTACTTCCCTGGATTCATAGGGTATATATTCCCAGGAGCAGTATTGCTGGGTCAAATGAGAGCCCAGTTTCTATTATTATTATTATTTTTAGAAATGTCCATATAGTTTTCCCAAAAGACTGGAACAGTAGATATTCCCAACAGCAGTCCCTTTCTTTCAGCATCCGTAGTCATATTCTAAACCATCACACTGTGATGAGAAGATGGCATTTCAATTTTCCAACCTGGTCAAATGCCTTAGCTAATATAGAATACTTGATTGAGAGAAGAGTCATGTGTGAAGCTTTTTGGGTTGGGCAATAACTATTTTGTGAGTTGATCCATATCTCAGTGACTTCATCTGTGAAATGAGTGGTATAGAATTCACTCACATGTACATAAGACAAGTAGCTCAATAAAGAAATCGGAGGGTCTGGATTCCATCCTTGACAGTGTGATCTTGAACTAGTCATTTCATCTCTCTGGGTCTAAATCAATGTTAAAATTGCCTCCCAAGGACACATTGTCTGAAATGTCTACTATAGGTGCCATACATGAGACACCTGGACAGGAGGCCTGGAAATGCTTTTTTTTAATTTTCCATTTCTTTTCTATCATTATTGGTGTATAAGAAGGCCATTGATTTTTGTGTGTTGATTTTGTAGCCTGCCACTTTGCTATATGAATTTATTGTTACTAGAAGCTTTTTGGTACAGTCTTTAGGGTATTCCAAATATAGTATCATGTCATCTGCAAACAGTGAGAGCTTGACTTCTTCCTTTCCTATATGGGTGCATTTTTATCTTTTTCTTACCTAATTGCTATAGCAAGAACTATGTTGAATAGGAGTGATGAGAAAGGGTAGCCTTGTCTTGAACCCGATTTTAGAGGAAAGGCTTTTAGTTTATCTCCATTGAGAATAATATTTGTCATTTTCTTGTGGTAGATGGCCTTGACTATACTGAGAAAAGTTCCTTCCATTCCCATCTTGCTGAGAGTTTTAATCAAGAACAGAACAGGTGTTGGATCTTAACAAATGCTTTCTTTGCATCTATTGATATGATCATACGGTTTTTATCTTTCTTTTTTTTGTTGATATGGTGTATTATATTGATTGATTTACATACGTTAAACCATCCTTGCATTCCTGGGATGAAACCTACTTGGTCATGGTGAATGAGCTTTTTGATGAGGTGTTGGATTCTATTTGCCAGGATTTTGTTGAGGATATTTGCATCTGTGTTCATCAGGGATATTGGTTTGTAATTTTCTTGCAGTATCTCTGTCTGGTTTGGTATCAAGGTGATATGAGTTTCATAAAAACTATTTATCCTGTTTCTTCAATTTCATGAAAGAGTCTAAAAAGGACCGGTAGTATTTCTTCTTGAAAGACTTGAAAGAGTTTGTTAGTGAATCCATCCGGTCCTGTGCTTTTGTTTTGGGGAAGATTTTTGAATAACATTTAATTTTTTCTGTAGTGATGGGTCTATTTGGCTATGCTAGATCATCCTGATTTAACTGTGGATAAGAGTCCAAGAATTTATTCATTTCTTCCAGGTTACAAGATATCTTTTTTAAAAAATATATCCCAAATGAGTGCAATTATTTTTTAATTATTTTAAAATTTAAAACATTTAAATTTTATATTTAAAATTATTTTTAAAATGTATTTATTTATTTTAGTTTTTTGGTTTTTGGGCCACACCTGCTGACGCTCAGGGGTTACCCCTGGCTATGTGCTCAGAAGTCGCTCCTGGCTTGGGGGACCATATGGAACACCGGGGGATCGAACCGTGGTCCGTCCAAGGCTAGCGCAGGCAAGGCAGGCACCTTACCTCCAGCGCCACCGCCCGGCGGTCAGCATAATACTCTCTATAACCATCCATGTATAAGCAAATTTAATACTTAATTTTTCCTATGAGTTGTTTAGTAGTCAAGTGTTTTTCAACCTTTTTTGTGCAAAGGCACACTTTTTTCTTTTCTTTTTTCTTTTTTTGGTTTTTGGGTCATACCCGGCAGCGTTCAGGGGTTACTCCTGACTCTATGCTCAGAAATCGCCCCTGGCAGGCACAGGGGACCATATGGGATGCCGGGATTCGAACCATAGTCCTACATGCAAGGCAAACACCTTACCTCCATGCTATCTCTCCGGCCCCAAGGCACTTTTTTCATGAAAAAAAATCAGGAGGCACACCACCATTAGAAATTGTCAAAAAAATTTAACTATATGCCTATATTGACTATATATAAAGTAATTCTCTTGCATATACACAAAGAAATTATTTTATAATTACTTTATTGTGAAATAATCTAATGATTGTTCTATTTGTGAGCCAAAGTCACATGCTATGGATGAATTTTCCTCACGGCACACCAGACAATACCTCATGGCACACTATTGTGCCATGGCACAGTGGTTGCAATATGCTGTAGTAGTCCATTCTACAGATGTACCACTCTTTCTTTATTCATCTTTTCTCAGACAGTTGGGTTGTTTCCAGAGTCTGAATATTGTGAATATTGCTGTAATGAACATAGAAGTGCAGGTGTCTTTTCTGCATTTTGCATTCTGCATTGCCAGGAATGATATTTCTGGGTCATATGGGACCTAAATTTCTATTTTTTTTAAGAAATATATATTGGTTTCCAAAGTCTAGATCAGTCTACATTCCCATCTGCAGTTACTAAGAGTCCCTTTCTCCTCACATTCATGCCCTACTGGTTGTTCTTGTTCTTGAATTGTTCCAGTTAGTCTCCATGGTGTGATGTGGTGGTGTTTTTTGTTTTTGTTTTTGTTTTTAGGTCACACCCGGCAGTGCTCAGGGGTTACTCCTGGCTCCATGCTCAGAAATTGCTCCTGGCAGGCACGGGGGACCATATGGGGCACCAGGATTCGAACTGATGATCTTTTGCATGAAAGGCAAATGCCTTACCTCCATGCTATCTCCCGGGCCCCGGTGTGTTGTATTTTTGATTATGATGAGTAATGATTTAGAGATTTGTTTTAAGTGTCTTTTGGCTATCTTAATTTCTTCTTTAAGGAAGTGTCTGTGCATTTCTCTCCTATTAATTGATAGGGTTAATATTTATTTCTTGTTAAGCTCTGCCAGTGCCTTATATGTCATAGATATTGACTCCTTAAGATGGATATTGATTGAATAGTTTCTCCTAGTCCATGGACAGTCTTTGCATTTTGGCCACTAATTCCTCTGAGGTACAGAAGCTTCTTAGTTTAATGTAGTCCCATTTGTTTATCTTTACTTCTACTTGCTTGGCTAGTGGTGTTTTATCTTTGAAGATGCCTTTAGCTTCAATGTCACGAAGAGCTATGCCTACATTTTTTTTCTGTGTACCTGTTGATTTCAGATCTAATGTAAAAATCTTGAATCTATTTTGATTTGATTTTTGTTCATGGCATTAAAAGGAGACTCGAACTCATATACCTGACTTGTTTTCCCATCACCACTTGTTGAAGAGTCTTTCTTTGCTCTACTTTTTATTTCTTGCTCCTTAGTCAAAGTTAATGATTATATATACCCGAGTATTTGTCTAAGCATATTCAAGCTTAAATCTGAGGATCTGTCATTATTACAATACCATGCTGCTTTAATTACTGCTACTTTATAGTACAATTTGGGGGGAAGTTGGGGGAAGTGATGCCTCCCATCTTTTAAATAATAACTTCTTTAGTTTAGTTATTCCTAGAAGTTAATTTTAAATTTTTTTTGTGTTTTTTGGGTCACACCCGACAGTGCTCAGGGGTTGCTCCTGGCTCCATGCTCAGAAATTGTTCCTGGCAGGCACGGGGGATCATATGGGCACCGGGATTCGAAGGCAAACGCCTTACCTCCATGCTATCTCCCGGGCCCCCAGAAGTTTATTGTTTTATATGAATTTCAGAAATGTTTAATCGATTTCTTTGAAATATGTCACAGGTATCCTTATAGGGATTGTATTAAATCTGTATAGTGCTTTAGGGTGTATTACCATTTTAATGATGGATCTTAATCTATGGGCAGGGGATGTGTTTTCCTTATGTCCTCTTTTATTTCTTGAAGCAGTGTTTTGTAGTTTATTTAATTTATTTTTTTTAGGTAATTCACCTCTTAGGTTAAGTTGATTCCAAAGTATTTGATTTTTTGAGGCACAATTGTGAATGGAATTGTTTTTCTTAATTTCTTTTTTATTATTTGTATAAAGTAAAGCCAGGAATTTTTGAGTATTAGATTTGTAGCCTGCCACTTTACTATACAAATAG